>MU868836.1:21041-33602 GCA_036418205.1 Ostertagia ostertagi | reverse complement strand
CATGTCGAGGTTGGCTCCCGAAATTCCAAAAAGACAGCTACAGTCTTGGAGGGCAAGCAAGTTAATTGGGGCTCCGAGTTCTTCTAGCAATTGCCTCACTTACCAGTAGCCATGAATTGCAGTAGACACGCTCGTAGTGCTCAAAGACTCGTAGTTCGAACTCTCCAAGCTATCGAGAAATTGCACAGGCTGGAATAACATTAGACACGGAGTGAGTGCGGAGACGAGTGGAAGTCTGGTGAATCTTCTTTCTAGGAATACGTTTCGATCGTCTCGGCAAGGCGTTACCGAATATGAGAAGGGTGTAGTAGATGTAAGCAACGGGGGCTCCACTAAATGGACACAGCTCGGCAGCCAAACCGAAGTCCGAAAATTACCTTCACGCGAGGCAGGTTCTGCTCTCCGATCCTTACAGTGCTTCCCTACGACGCCAAACGATGCAGATGCCGCTAGCGCGAACATCTCCGCTTGTAGCTGCGTAGACCTGTTGCGGATCCCGCAATGCTGCGACTTCCCGTAGGTGAAACTTCCACTGGATAACAGGTCTCGACTCATGTCGGAGACCACAGTCAGAAGGCTATGCTCAAACTTCGCTCCTTGATTCGTACCGCTCGTTAGATTCATATGACCTCGTAGAACGATTACCACTGGCTCGTCCGAGCTCCTGCTCAATCTCAGGAAAAAGAGAGTCGTGACGATAACGAACACCTCAAAACGGTTCTTCGATAATTGTTGACGTCCAGACTGAGTAGTTTTGAAGGACAGGTATCCCTCGCTTGCGAATGGATCGAAGACGGTTACGGACAGCTGCCTTATTTATAAAATTGAATAACATTGGCTGTCAGTAAATTTACAAAGTTTTGAGTGTAAGTAATCGGAGGCGAACGTTACTTACGACACAATCTAATACGTTAGGATAGCGAACGTAACATTACATACACTTCATAAGCAGCACCTTTGTCACTGTGGTGTGAAGGAATTCAGCGACCGGGATTCATGACTATGATCGTGGTTTCGTTAAGAATTTCCTCATTTTCAAGGCTTTTTTTAAGCCATCCTTTCCAAGAATGGTCTCTTCTCCAAGTCTTTGCGTTCGTGGATGTATGAAGTCGGTTTCAGTTGGAGCTGAGGAAATCGTTTGGGCTCTTGCCAAGGTTTGTCAATTCTTCTCTTGAATTCTAACTCGAAACCGCTTTTTGTTAAGGATGGCGTCGTTTATGCTCTTTCGCCAGACTATAATCTGTTCATCGAAAACAATTCCGGGTCGTGGTTGCAAAGGACGGACATCATCAGAGAGGTGATCCTTAATCTGGAAATTAATTCCAATTCTATTGGGCTGTACCATAATTTCTGGCCGAATTTCGACACTTTCATTTCATTGAGTTTTTTCTTTCCTGGAGAATAACTGATCAACAATATAACCACCATCGCAATCGCTGATATGCATTCATTTGCTAGGCAGCGAATGGATGCATTCCTCTCAGAACGAGTGGAGCTGTGGGATGAAGAGTTCGGAGAGGTCGTTTTTTGGGTGGTTGTATTCAGTGACCCCTTTCTCTCGAAGGTACTGCTTCAGGGCATCGAGAAGGGGATAGTGCGATGAAGTAATGTTAGGGCTATACGATAGATGTGGTATCGCGATCCAGCCAGTTTCCCTCAGAAGGTGGCGAGTTATCTTCGCAATGTAAGGTCGGGCGTTCATCCGGAGGAAGGAGATTTTGAGACGTTTCGAATGGTTCTCTCGCACTGCTGCGGCCAACCTCGGGAGTTATTCCATGGTTATCTTCGCAGTGGTTGTCTATATAAGATGAAGCGGTTCTCAAAGTGGGATACCCGACCAATCCTACAAATGGGGGTAATATTCTCTGACGAAAGAGGTCGGGTTTTGGGTGAGATGGTGGGTTCAGGCTGCGAGATAGCCATAAGGCGTGCCGCGTGTTGTTGTCGTAGTGGACTCATGACTCATCTCCACTGGTGACCGACTAGGGAAAGTCCAGGCTATGCCTGCGCAGAATGAAATTTCTGCAGATGGTCAGGTCTGCTTCTCGGTCATGGTCAGAGATGCATGCCGTTCCCATCGAAACTTCATTCTGCTACAGCCCGTTTCATTCAGACAGCTTGCGGTGGTGCATCGGCTGTGCCCAGGTATCTGCTACAAATCTCAGGTGGTAGCGTCCGGGTGAACTTCCGATTCACAGCGCAATGGATCCTCATCGAAAGTGACTGGGGGCTTAGGATGAGGTCAAACTTTGCAGCTTGTATCGCCTTTGCCGATGCTTTCAAGCCAATAGCCCAGTGCCCGATCAGTAGCAAAGACTGAGGCAAACACAGCGCTGGTCTTGCCTACTGCACTCCTTGCAAGGTTCTTCTTTAAATGATCGTTAAGCATAATCGCCTGCTTTGGTCGTTGATCCATTTCGATCCCTACTTACTTATTCCACTGCCCTTTGACCTTCTGGAACATCCTAGTTTAAGGTACTGATGCCTCCTTCAACATACTAACTTATTTCGTAATGACACTAATTTGACATGAAGAAAATTGATTCTGAAAAAATTCGGCCTAGGAATTATGGATCAACCCAATATTTTGTATACTATATTTTTGCAGTTTAACATTATTTCCTCTTTTCTTTTTTTTTCAGGTAGTCGAATATCAAAAGGCTGCCTTTTTGCGTGGGTTCTCCTCATTCCAAGGAACGTGTGACGGTGTGTATGGGTGGATGGAAGGTCCAAATGCAGTGAGCGGCCTCTTCGAGAAGTATTTATTTCGAAAAGAAGCGTTTACATTGACAAGTCTGGATATTTTAACATGCGTTCTAGGCTACCATCTCGTGAATGGAGCTGGACTGATTCCGAATGGCTGCTGGCAGATAAAGAGAAGAGTGAAGATGGCTGGTTGTACGCAGATTCCATCGATGGGCAGTATTGTGCATCGAAGGAAAAGAAGGTACCACGCTTGTGTTAATTTTCTATACCATGGCCTGATTGTTGAATTTAGAGTAAAGCACGGCGACGTCGTTGGCAGCGACGCTGCAGATTTGAAGGCCAAGGGCCTTGGATTGCCATTGAGGCGCCCTCAATACGGTCGATTGACGTACAGAAGACCAAAGCCGATAGGGTGCGGGATCTATAGCTCTCCATAAATCGTCCTTCATTCAATCCTTTGTAGATACTCGTTTGGGCGGTTACAATGGACGGGCAAGTTTTATTACGGCAAGGCGTCACAAAAGATCATCCTCAAGGAACAACATGGAAACATGTATGTCGCGTTTTTCACTATTTTTAAGGCTGTGGTTGCAGTCGTTGATTGTGTTATTGGAACTGAGTTAGCATCTATGCGCTCGCCGCCAAATGAGCATTTGTAAAGGAGACCGGGCTGATGACCATTTTCCATGCTGTGTCGCTCATTAGCTCCTATATACATGGCGTAGAGTTGATGACGACAGGACATGGAAAGTGGTCATCACATGATGGTGGTATCATCATATGCTAAATCACTCATCTCCTTTAGTAGATGTCATCTCACTCTTCTAGAGATGTTCAGTTGTGCAACTCGCGGCATAGACCCCTGTAGGATTTCCGATCGGTAATGATCATGGAAGGTGACCGCAGCCTTCTTTGTTGAAGCTGGAGTAAATTTCGCATGAAGAGTTGTAGTGATGAGACTGACCGACTTATGACTATGTCAGATAATTGGCGATTTTGCTATTGACTTGATCTCGTGTGCATCTCCGACTTGTGTTTGGGCAGTCACAGTTGATGGTAGATTGCTCCGTCGGGTATGCTATGATCAAACGGACATGGAAGTTGTCGGTGGGTGGGGTTCCTTGAGTTGTTCTCTTCAAGCTCGCTCTTCCACCTTTTTTTGACCTATTTAAAATGTTGAATTATTAAGACTGGTCAGAAGTGGTGTACTCTCCGTTGAGGAGCGTATTCTCTTTTTGCGCTACGGAAGACTTCGTCTTTCTCCTTCCAGCAGACGATCCTCAGCTCATCCTTGTTGATGTGAAACGCCGTGAGTTATTCACTTAATCTCGTCCGAGGCCATTATGTTTGTCATCACCATCCTCGTGCATTTCAGTGAGTTCGAAAATTTGCCTCTCTATTCCGAAAGCAATTTATATCACTGTAGACAGAGAAGGTTACTTATACTACTGTGATGGGTCAAGTATTGTTCAGTTGGAGAAGTACTGTTTGAATGCTGATAAGCCATGGGAAATAGATTTCCGATGTTCTGGAAGAATCTCTGACGGAAACTATGCACAATGTTGTTTCAAATGAGATCTGACCATGTAATTTATTTGCTCCAATTCAATCGATTTTGATCTATATTTGCTTCTGGATGCACTTGAATGAACTATTTCTATTCGTTGTCTCAGCTTGCGAGATTCAATGAGGTCAACATCCCATGCTCGTACTGCAGAAGCTGAAAACCGCTGAAATGGGGACATGCGGAAAAGTGCCCAGTGATCGCGTTAGTTTTCAGAAGATGAGCGCTCCGGTATGCAACTAATAGATAGATCTCCTTTATTTTCGCAACAAACTTACTTTTTCAAAAGTTTGTGTGGTAAGTTCTTCTTTTCTTTTTGTACTGGATAGCACGACGATGCAGTTATTAGTCATGGAGAGCAGCTTAGGAGGGGAGACACCTCGGGGAAAAAGAAAACTGCTCACACTCCCGAGTGCAAGATAGGGCGAGAAATAATGGAAAAGTAGTGTGAACGAGTATGAAAGGGAACCTGTCTGCAGTTCGGACCGACGAGTTTGGAAAATCTAGGAGTTGGTGATCCGAAGGGGTTTTCAGGACAAAACATGGGCGGCGCAAAAGTGACAATTACGGTTTTTGCGTCCCAAGGTTCAGGCAGTGCAACCTGCGAACCTGGACCAAGTCATTTGGGATATATTCGCCAATGGGGTCATAAATCCCTTGGAATAAGTAAGCTGTGCTTGTTCGTTACCACACAAGTCCTCGCGATTTTACAGTATTTGGGCTGTCCCGAGCGGGAGGGTAGGTTCAAGTGAAACCATGAACCCATCGTTGTCATTCTGTCCTTATTTGAAAAACTAGGACGAAAACCCGTCCGCTAGGGTATGTGTGCTGGCCTAACGTGTGCGCGAGACTATTGTATATCAGATTATAGGTTCGCGAGGCTTTAATCTGAAGGTGTGTAGCGGTATGTGATTATACATCGTTAGGCTATACATGTTATTACATTAATGTCATGATAAGGGAGAGGTTCGTGGAGAGGGATCGAGCATGGACAAGCTTGGACCATCACTGCTCATCCTCCCTTCCCCCCGCACCTGCCGTATGCCAGCCTCCTGCGATACCCTCGGGCCACGCCCATGAGTGAAGACGTGGACCCGACATATAGTACCGCAAATTGGGAGTTCCTAATGCAGCTCGGACTTGTTCTGTTTTTGAGAAAACATTACCATTCTTCGGCTAATTTTGAAAAGGTCTAAGATTCTGGTAAGTTTCGGTGTTCTCCCTCATATAGAGGTGCGCACTTGAGTGTGATGTAAGCATCCTTCCACTACATTTAGGTGCACACCTCTGTGCCCCTATGTCAGTTGGTGATGTTGATGGAAATGTGTGCTATCAGCAACACAAGGCGGGTTTTTGGTAGCAATTATCGGTCTTTCGACTTTACTTTTACAGTTTCCATTTCACGTAGTTCTTCTTTCCTCTGGAACATTGAATGGAGCCAATATCAGAGATGTAACGGAAGCAGAAACATATTAAACATAGGAACAGTAACTCGGTTCTCATACCTTTATTTTGTAGCAGAGAACCTCAGAGAAGCAAAAAAGTGTCATGTACTTTTCCATTGCGCTCGAGAAGTCCCATCAATTCTCAAATGACCTCTGTCAGTCATTTTACCACTTGTCCTTATTTGACTCCAATAGTAGCCTTGTTGGTCTGAAAATATGTGTATATCCTGTAAAAAGTTTATCTGTAAAGATATTTGGCAGTGTAAGCCATATCAAGAAATCGGATTTTCTTCAAAAAAAAAAGTTGTGCTGAATATACCTGTAAAATACCAATGATCATTCCGAAAAGACCGATAGCAGACGCAAATATTTCTATGACTATAATTCTTACAAACAGGGATGAATTCGCAGCGTCAGCAAGAGCAGCGCCGGAGCCAATGATGCCTGTTGTTTTGTTGATTATGAAGGAAAATCCAGTGGCGGAAACTTCTAAGGAAGCGACCAGCTTGGTGCACGGAACATACCGACAGCCAAACCACACACCAGATTGCTGAAGCCGACAGTTAGGCCACCTCCGAATATCATATAACCGGCTGCAATGTTTCTAGCAAGAATGGCCACTTGGTCAGGCTGTGACAGGTCAAGGTTCTCACGTTCGAAGTCCTGAAATTCGTCGCTAAGATTGCGTGGAAAGTTCGTATACCATAGCCATTCCTTGCAAGACATGGCGTCGCTGGGGGTCGAGTTATACTTTGCAGTTCGAGTGTGGAGTAGATACATTCGCACGATCGCAGAATTGCATGATCAATAAGTATGTGTCTGTACTTAAACTGCTAATTATGACCCGATTCCTTAGAAGCCACGGTTTCACAATCAGTGAGGTACAGATAATATATTAGATAACATTATATATGTCGTCACGCCACACTGAATATTGATACATCAAGATTCGGGGACGGCTAAAGCAATGTCGGCGCAATGTGGCTCGAGGGGGGCCAGTCGCTGCGCGCGATCTCTGCTCGTCTGCGCCCGGCAGTTAGAGATCCTCAACGCACATGACCCTGGCGGGACACAGAACGGCGCATGCGATGTGAATGTTACGCCCGCGGAAGATACGTTCTTCATCGGCGCACTCGCACGCACGGCCCAGTTTGACAACTGGGGACAACACGCAGGTTGACTCGCTATCGTCCGCGCTGCCCGATATCTGCTCGTCTGCAGCCTGTGATACTGAACCTAGGATGCGGAACTTTGCAGACTTTGGGAAGATGAAAATTGCTATGATACTGGAATTCCTCCTCTCCTGTCTGAGCTTAGTCCCGATTTAGCGAAGAGGAAATGCCTAAACAAAAAAAGCTAGAGATCGCGCGCGTCGACTGGCCCCTCTCGTGCCACATTGCGCCGCAATGTCGTAAAATTCAATTAGGAGACTATTCTATTGATAGATTTCAAGAGAAGTGAATAGGTTGTGTTGAGAGCAGCAGGTGCTGTCAAGAGATCAGATGCCGGTGCTAACTTAGTTGGGGGGGGGACCACGCGGCGGCGCGGCGCTCTGTTCGTCTGCTCCTCCAAGGCTTAGTCCGCCGATGGCGCGTATTTCGAAACTGCCACGTGGCGACGAAATAGTAACTGCCCCTTGGACTAAGCCTTAGAGGAGCAGACGAACAGAGCGCCGCCGCGTGGTCCCCCCCCCCCAACTAAATTAGCAGCCAGATGCCAACTCTGATTGGTACAATGCAACTTACTCCCATCTTTGAGTTGAAGACGAAAGCCATAATGATCCCAAAGATGGCGACTGCTTCACAAAAAATGATAGAAACTAAATTCTTTGTACGAATTCTAGGTGTCTTGACTCCACCACCAAAGATTGATGTGCCAGTTGTGAAAATTCCCCTGAAAACGAATCTGCAACAAGCAGTCTAAAAATGCATGAGGATCTGAGCCTGTATTACGCACTAGGCTGATGTCAGACTTCGCGACCAATCGCTAGTGAATCGCGCGATTTGCTAGCGATTGGTCTCAAAGTCTGACACTTGCTATAAACAAAATCGAATCAGAATGCGAAGTAAACGTTTTTTTACGACCCACTTACCATCCAGCTCCAAGCACAGAGAGTGAGAGGGAGAATCCTATTCCCAAGCCAGCCCACATATTTGGAGACGTACTGGTTAAGAGCCATCCAATATCGTATTTGTGGCCCTGACCAGTAAGCATGTAGTACATCCCTGAAATTTTCCCACTGCTCTTGTTGTTGAAATCCCTACCGACTTAGATTGTAAACACATTTGCTAAAGAAACCTATTTTCCTTACACTAATCTCTACATGGCTGTACCCCTGGTAAATATGCCCTCCAAAAGTCCAGATGGATATACATGACTTCACTTTTGAGTAGAGAGAATCAGCTAATAATCTCACCAATGCCGAGGAAAATAGTTGCAGAAATCGAAGCAACGACTCCTGTTGTTTTCAGCATTGGTCCGGAACACATACTAGAAAATGTTTGAGGATTCAAGGAAGCGATTAAGAGCATAGATAAAAGCGACGGAATACAGTGACACAACTGACGTAGTGTATTTTTTCATCAGAATTGTGATCCTAGGTTGATTCAATTAGAAGTGTAACGTTAATGCAACGATCTCGTTGTCGAATCTTGCAGATCCGTTAGGCCGCGTTCATACTACATTTGGGAGAATAGATGAGGCAATAATGAAAACGATATGTATCGATTGAAAATTATTCGATTAGTAGATTAGGATACTTCTGAAAAGGTTAGCTACGCATCGACTGAAACCGCTTTGATTGATCTGCGTGAAATTCTCCTAAGATGTCGGTCAGACTCTGCGATCAGTCGCTCTTGCAATGTGCACAAGCGACGGGCGATTGGCCCCGCCCACATTGATGCACGTCGCACATCGGTAATCAGATCCGCGGCGGAACTTGCCCTCCGCTTGGGATTTTTCCTTGTTAACTTACGGCAAAGCGACTGCCATCGGCGCGGCGCGATGCAATCGCAGAGTGGCCGATGTCAGACTTTGCGATTGGAGCGATTGTGCACCAATTGCAGGAGCGACGGGAGATTTACACCGCCGACCACCGATAATTCGGCGCCATCAGCTCGTAAATCTCCCGTCGCTCGCAGCTCCCTGCACAATGGTCCAGAGCGATGGATCGCTTGAGCGATCCGTCGCTTCAAAGTGCGAGCGACGGGACATTTACGAGCTGATGGCGCCGAATTATCGTTGGTCGGCCGTGTAAATCTCCCGTCGCTCGCAGCGATGGATCGCTCCGAGTCAAAAATTTGATCTTCTTCTATAGTGGCAGTAAATCTGCCTCCCCCGTCGGTGATAAATACTGCACGTGCTAATTCTATTAAAGCTCGAATAGCAACCTTCAAAAAATATAAATAGCTTCCGAGCGACGGCTAGCAAGTTGGTAAGTTTTCGTGCCGGGAGCCCGCATTCTTGACAAACTGACGTTTGCGCTGAGTATGACTTCGGCGTGAGGCACGTTCATGGTTGCCATGTTGGGCTCCGAGCTAGGGTGATAGCAGCTTCATTGAATATAGGTCGCCTAAACTGGAAAAATTCAAACATATAAAAAATAAACATCCGCGGTAAACAAGCAAGCGTAATTAAAATCATTTAGCGCCTACCGGGAGTTCTTTTTTTGCGATTTTTTCAACTCTTTTATTTCTCGTTCCAAAAGATACTTTCATAACCGTTCCAAAGCTCGCAGACGCTTACGCGATCGTCGCACTCACGTCCCCATTGGAACCGGACGGACAATCACGTATCTAATGCGTTCGAGTCCACCGACTCGACCCGATCAGCAGCGTCATTAGGTAGTGCCCCAACGCATACGGCGCAGTCGTATTTTCGAACGGCTGGCGCATGCCATCGTTTCCAAAAAAAATCCTCGCTTGGGGACGTAGCATCATGATCCATCTTCGGCGATACTAGTGTAACTGAAACCATTTCAGTCTCTTTAGCATTTCCAAAGACTCGCCTCACCTCTCCCCTAGGCTGCCTACACCTCCTTGAACTCGGGGAGTTATTCGTAGGGTGTGTCACTAAACAGAAAGCGTTTTCGCTTTTCCACAACTGAGTTCCCCGTCGCAACTGTTCCGCATGCGAAAGCGCGAACAAGTCGCCGTTCTGTCGATAACCAAACCGCTGTCGTAAGTTCTGGACACAAATACTGTACCATGGAATGCCCCCGCGCCCTCCCCACACTCTGAGGCCATTTGTTCATAGTTTTGGAACCATCGGAATATTCGAATCTGCGAAAAGAAAAAGATACGTATCGACCAGGTGAATTCGCGCACGCGCGAACGCGCGAACGCGGATGCGAAAAGGTTTAGATACGTATCGACGTAGTAAACCACGCCCTATTAGCGTTGCTAGAGGATTTTCGCACCGCCGTTTCGATGCTGCGATCTCCGATTGACTGATCGATAGACACTAATTCCTTTCAAGAGGATTCGCAGATTCCAATGCGCGATTCGAAGCCCCTCCCATTTTGTGGATCGATACGCACTTCATTCATTTCGCATTTGCGCAGATTCGTTCGGTTCGAGCGTCCTCCTCTCGTGGCGCAAACTATGAACAATGCCTAACTGGAAACACCGAACTACGGATACACGAGCACAAAGCAGCAATAAGCTACGATTTGTTCAAATTCATCAATTTTTGATTTCCCTCCATTAACCATGCGGCGCAGTTCCCACGCAATAACGCACCACAAATACGCCATGGGTACATTTACTATCTGCGCGTCTGTGCGCTCCACTTTCTCAGTCATCTTTTCCAGTTCCAACAGATGATGGCCCAGCATTGAGCTCATGGTGCCTCAACTGTACTGCAAATATATTTGTAGTGAATGTTTCCATTATCGTTGATTTTTCTTTGATTCACTCCATAGAAAATGCTCGTATATCGAGATCACGCTACTAGTAAGTGTGTTCTTCAGCCACCCCATCAATTAAGTGTTTTTAAGTACTTTGCAATGCTCATTGCTTGAATGGGTACGCAATTCTGACAGAAACTCGAGCAGATGAAATTTTCTTATAAAATGCGATGTTTTCAAGAGATGTGGAGGGCCAGTGCTAGGCATCGTTCTCACTGCAGCCATTTGTTTGGAACGCTTGGTAGTTCTTCACAACAATTAAGGAACGGAATCGCTTAGATAATAAATATTTCGAGAAACGATTGGTGTTCTCATCATCAATTGACTTCTGTTAAGCAATAAGTAACTGCTCTGGAGAACTTGTAGTAAATAACGCAAAAAATGACCAGTTTTTATATTTTCACGAAACAAAGCAAATTGTGACTTCATACTCCCTTGGAAGCGCTTTTCAAGCGCAGTCGCGACAGAAAAATAGTAACACTCTGTGGTACTGTAAACAGTTTTGGTTTCACATTACATGCAGAATGTGATGTAGTTGCGGACAACAGTTTACCGCGGTTTTTCATGAATTTATCGCACCTAAGCCTTCTTTAGTTGAGGATGTAGCAGCGTCTGACAATCGAGCAATAACATCAAGTGCATAGTCAGGGCATAAATTTCTCGATTGTATCTCATAGGTGATGTATTGTGGCTCATCAACAATGCTTTCCATGATTGCTTTGTGTCATTTCCATGTCCCGTGAAACTGATAATCCTAGTGCTTTCGAAATCGGTAAAACGTTTTTTCATAAATGTTACTCAGAGTGAGTATTTTAGGTTTTGGGCATAACAGATTGCTAATTTAAAGTAATATCGAACGCGTACTGGGAAACAACTAAATTGGATGCGAAAGCTTCTGGGAGAGGTTAGTTTGAAAGCATATCCTCGCTTTTTTCCTTCCTATTCTTATGTTGTTTGTGATAAGGAAGAAGCAGGTTGATATTACAAATAAAGAGACGATAGGGCTAAATAGTTGCCATGTCAGCTGGCCTCAAATAGGTCGAGAACGTACACAATAATTACTGTAAGCATGGTAATTGAGAAATATCTAAGTTTACTGTAAAAGGCAAAGAATTGCTTTCCATGCGAAGAGTAATACGATTGCGGATCCATCAATTAGAGCCGTTAGATTACTAGAATAGGAAAGTAAAAAAAAGGATGACAAGCAGCGGAACAAATAAGTCAGGGAGTTAGTGGGTTTTGCTATAAGTGTAATAGATTTCATGTTTTGTGTTCCTGAGACCTGGGCAGGTTAAAGGTATTGTTTGATGTTGTCTTAGCACTGTTACGAGGCTGTTACGATGTAGCCCCCTTTACTCGGTCAACTTTTCGGGTGTGGTTCACTAGGACAGAAAGCTTTCGCAGCGCGAAACATTGTTCGCTGCGGGAACCTCAGGTCCACTGATGATCAGCGGTGGACCTGAGGTTCCCGCAGCGAAAAATGTTTCGCGCTGCGAAACGCGAAAAAGTCGCTTTCTGTCCTAATGAACCACACCCGACTTTTCGAACAAATCGTCGTCTTCCAGAACCTCAGCAGTTGCACCAAGCTATGAGTCCGTCCACACAGTTTCTTGCAAATGCGGAAAAATGCGGATTGTTTGCATCTGTCTGAGGGCCTGAGTGAACGCCGGTAGTTGTGGAACTGCAAGGTCCTGTAGACGAGTTGTTCGAAACGTCAACCGAATAAGGGAGTTCCAGAATGGACTGTATGGCTAACAACATCAAGCAATAGGAGTGTTTTTTCCTTTTCTTCTACCCGAGCACCACAGCACTCTACCCCCGAGATATCTGTATAGGGAATTCTGCACTTTCACTTTCGGATCTCTGGATCTCTCATCGCTTCAGCTGAATACCAGAAAGTGACCATTTGACGCAGAAAGCTTTTGATTGCTACATCCCCT
>MU868835.1:69630-85822 GCA_036418205.1 Ostertagia ostertagi | reverse complement strand
CATGGTTTTGCTAGTGGTTCCACTCACAATCGTATGCCAGTTAATTTATCTCTATTTAGTAGATGTCGTGATCTTCCAGTCTCTGCGTCATGTTACCAATCAGCTACTTCTTCATCGGATCGCAGGGTCTTGGCAGGAACAATAATGTGAGTGATTGTTCTATTTATTCGTTACCTTAGCAATTATTAGATTACTCCAAGCGTGGTGTTTTTAGGATATCATGCAGGGAGTTTATAAGGCGCTGGTAGTATGTGCTTCAATCTGTTGTTATCTCATGTTTGGTGGACGTTGTGTTGACTTTAGTATCGCCATCGGTGGGTTTTTCATAGGTTCTGATCCTGATGCGTTCATATTTTCGATTTCCTCAAAAAATGTTGTGATACCCAGAGATTTGTCATTTTACAAATGGAAATGATTTTGGCAGATGTCGGTGTGCTCCTGTTGAATGGTGGTAAGTACCCTCGCATGAGTGACCTACTTGACGCTCTGCGAGGAGACGTCACCACCTCTTTAGGAGCTCTCATCAATAATGAAGTGGTTGGTAATGGGTATTCTACAGGTTTGGAGTCTAAACTTGTCTTATTTCTAGGAAAGCCCTGACTCCAAACGTCTCAAGAAGAAGGACATCATTCGCCGCCGACGGATAAGGAGGGCCATGCGCCAGTTCAAGGAATAGGTTAAAAATAACAAATAAAGTCAAAGGTTTGAGAATTCATTACGAAGGATATCATTCCACTTATATTGATTGAAACACTAACCTGCTCAACGTTCGTCGAAGACTTAGCCTATGTCTCCAAAAACGGTATTCCGAGTTGGTCAGCATACTCCTGTAATGGACAAATTTTCAATGGCGAAGGCGGCCAATCCAACAAAAAGCGATATCAGACATCATAAATAAATATTTAGCTTGCTTTGATTGTACTAATGGTCAAGAAACAAATAAGGAAAACCAAAAAACAAACACACAACATTCAAGAAACTTATGCACTACAAAATGTGCAAAAAATTGGGCGACGAGCTGTAGTGACCCCCTCGAAAAATTTTCCAAGACCTGTGGCTCACTTGCTAATTGTCTAAATGTAATTAGCTAGTTTTAACTTAATTAGTTTTTTGACTGCTGCACTCAATTATTCTTTAGAATTCGCAGTAAAGGAACAAGAAGAAGAACAAGTTCCGAGAACCCCTGGGGCCGTAAGGTATGCTTCCCCGAAGGGTTCGGGGATGAAAATTCCTTCAACATGCACTCAAAAAGAAGAAACGGTACCGATCAAAGCCGAAAATTTAGATAAAGGGCTTAAATTTGATATATGTGTACAGGTTAAGAGTAAGACATGCACTGAAAATAAAGAAACAGTATCGTTCAAAACAAAAAATTTAAAGGGACATTCGTCCCCTCTAACATTCGGGGAGGCATACCTTACGGCCCCTGAAAGCTTCGAAAGCGTTACAAGCAGACAATTTTCAACAACCTACATAAGCATCACATTCACGTTGCAGCCTTATCAAAAAATAATCGATTCAGAATATCCGCGAAAAATTTCGACGACGTCATACTTTCAACTTTACAAAAATTTCTGAGTACCTACCTTAGCAGCCTGAGTTTCGACAGCTCTCTTAGCCAAAAACAAAAAAACAACACCACTCCATAGAACAAATGCCATAAAAATATCTGAAGTTATAAATATTTTATTCTTACCACGAATGCCGTCTCCTCCGCCCTTGCGTACCTGAAATCTCAATCAAACATATCGATCTTGAGTACAAGACGATCCCTCAAGATCGCACGAGCCGTCCGGTGAAGCGGACCTAAAAATAAAAAGAAAATAAAAGTTAAAGTTGATGGGCCAGGGCCAAAAGGCTTAATGTGGACCGCAGCAAATCTGTCGCTCCAATCGACAAAGTCTATTGTTGCCGCGCCCATCGAAAAAGTGCCGCATTACGGCGCCGCGCAAGTAACCGCGCGCGACGGCGCCACTCCCGGACGATTCTGTTGCACGCTCCCCCCAAGATGAGGCGTCCATAACATTATTTTGCAGGATTTTTTTTGATTTATTTTGCAGGATTTTTTTTTGATTAATTAATTGAATTAATTTGCTCTGTTTTAGGGGGTCGTGCCAGGATCTCGATTTCGGGGGGGGGTCGTACTTCTGCGACCACGTACTCGACACGATTTTCACCCTGCCCCCGACCCCACTAATTGGCTACATTCCCTCTGGCCCACGAATTTATTGTTGACGCAACGCCGCGCGCGGCGGCTGCCCCCCCCCCCCCCCAGCCACATTGCGCCCGATCGGGTATAGTTCAGTATCTGTACTTGCGGGTGTTCTTGCCAATCAAGCGCTTTAGAGTGGGAAGTATTTTGTAAAAGAAACGGAAAGAAAAATATGTATTTCTTCAAAGATTTCAGTTTAGCCCAACCCACAGAAGGCGGCCAATACAGTGGCAGCTTGATGTAGATAAAGCTTGCTGCATTAGTACAACATTCAAGGTAACATATCTAATAACCGATTACATGCGCAGGATGTTAATTACATACAGTGTAGAAATTTCTCTAATCCTTATTATGAAGAAAAAAAAGAAAAATCTCCTTATTATAAAGCTTTCTACTTGTAGTTACTTCTCTTAGTATTTGCGAAATAACGACAACACTCGTAAAATCTGGTATACCAGTCCAAAACTCCAAGTTTCACCATGTTCTCAAGGCATAAAATAAAGCATAGTTTAGAGAAGTGGGAACACATTCTAGAAATGAACATAGCCTTCATCATGAAACATGGACTAGGTGCTATCGCAATATATGGGGCATTATTGGTGGCATAAACTCCAAACCGCGTAAAGAATCTCATTTTTGTTGGAAATGATGAGCCTTACGTGGTTAAGGAGAGACTCCGGGATTGAGCGACTTTTCATTCTTCCCGGGAATACTGCCTTTTTCTGGGCTTAGTTCTGGTGTATCCCCGTATCTTGTGAAAGGACCAATCTCGTCTTCTCTTCCTATTTGATCCAATCATTACGTTTGCATTGACGAGTAAAATCAGGCTACGGGTTACGCTTGTCGTATGAAATCACACAACGCTGTTGTTAGCGTTGGACCAAATCATGAGATGAGCCGTTTAGACAGAGCGAGCACCCGAAGTAAGCGTGAATTACGATGTTCCTGCCGTAGTCACGTACAATGCGCGTCGCATCGACGCGATTTCCGCAATGACAATCCTATAGGTTATGCTCACAATGAGGCTACCCCGCTGGGCAGCAATCCAAAAATAGATGAGCGTCGCAGCGTTCGCCTCGCCGCTAGGGGAGGTTATCCCCGGGTGCCGCGCTAGACTAGGCGCGAGGCCACTCTGGCGTGCGTGCCATCCTCCACCTCCTACATGAACGGCGCTCAGTATAGTTGGCGGGTTGGCTCGACATATTCTCTCTCCGTTGAGAGAGCGCAGAGAAAACGAATAGTGGGAGGCGAGCACACACTTCAGCGCGTCAATGCGTCGCGCATTGTACGTGACTACAGCAGAACATTATAATTCACGCTTACTTCGGGTGCTCGCTCTGTCCTAAACGGCTTAAGTCCCGAATCATGACGCTATCATGTTCATGGAGGAGATAGGGTACGTCGGGGGCATTTCGATGAATTCCGATGCAGTAGTATGGCCGGACTTCGAAGTTATAAAATGCTTTATGACTTAAATCATTTCTTCTTGTTAATATTGCATGGAAGACTGCTGCTTAACCTAAACCCCGAAACAATGGAGGACGGGTTTTTTGACAAGCTGTCCACTCTTTGAACTACTTCGTTGCGGGACTATGTTGCATTCTCCAACATCTTTTGGTGCTGTGCTTCTTCTTCGGGCTGCAGGTTTGAGGAGATCGACGGACTACTTGAACTCGGTCCTTCATAAGTCGTTTCTATCCGATGCTCTCGTCTGCGCTCTCTCGCCTTATCAGCGGCTCATGACCACTGTGATCTCACACATTCAAACTTTTGCCACACTGTAATTGGCTCACCCACCTCGGAGTCCCTCCCCTCCAAGGCTTAGTCCTAGGCTCTCACCTCCTTCCTTGGGATTTGGAGCCGAGCCAGGCGCCGTTCTCTAATTGTCTGTGCTCTCCGCCATTCGTGGCAGGACCATAGAGGAAAGTTCAAGTAGTCCGTAAACCGTTCGAGGATAGAGGTACGGAGGGAATGTTTCTGACCGGTCAGTCTTAACAGTGAGTCAGTCCGACCAATCCACTTGTGATCATTCGGGTATCAACAACAATATGAATCCGTTTGTCTACGTCGGCGACCATACTCGGAATAAGGATACTTGTACTGCAAGGGTTGCTTTCGGTTTCCCGAGAATGTGACTGAGGAGCCAATGTTACGCCCCCCGGAGCCATATTGCGCCCTATTATCTTTCGCCTTTTTCTTTCGTTTCGTTAGATTCACTCCTCACTGCACTTAAAGCTAAACCATCTTCCAACAATGCCGAAGGAAGTCATGCTAAAGGGAGGAGCGTGGTCCCGCAACGAAGTAGGTGTTAAAAGTGGGCAGCCTGCAAAACTCCTCCTCCATTTTTTCTAGGTGTAGGTTTAGCGACAGTGCATGGAAGTGTGAAAGAAGCAATTGTTAGCAGGGAGGATGAGGATTTTTGAAGTGGCACAGAGCATGGGGAGGCTGAACAGTGTTCTCATCATCCTGTCTTAAAAAGTGTGTGGTAGCGAAACGAGATGCATGTGCAACTCATGCAGCATGGCGTTTCCTCCCTTCCTAAAATTGGAGGCACTCCCACCAAATGTCTCTCTCTCTCCCTTCTCTTCTATAGGCCATCCACAAGTCACAAAACTTCTGTCCCTTCCAAATTATTCATTTTCAGGCTCACGAATGTTTATAATAAAATAAAATTTTTGTCAGATTTTGTGTTAGATATGCACCTCCACTGTCCAGGTATGCGAGAGCTAAAGAAGTAGGTTTCAAAATGTATTCAATTAATGAACTGGATGCTCAGAGACCAACCAAAAGCGCAGGTGTTCGTACGGAGTATGCACCGTTGAAGTCCAGTGGGAGCGTCGATGACCATGGATATCGCCTTTCGTCCGAGCCGCGTCGCAGTTTAGCAGCAGAGCGCGGTACCGTGCAGCAAGCGAATATCATTGTGATGAGATTCACCTTTTTGTCATCCATTTAACAAAAAGCCGTTTTTTTACCAAACAATGTAATGAGATCAGGCTGGCAATATTTTCTGTGCTCCTTCGTGAAGAGCATGGCAAAAATAAAATACAAAATGTAACAGAAATAATATGCTTTAATTCAAGTATTCGAACTGCGGGGACTTAAAGCTAGAGTGGTCAGATGAATCAAATTGGAGGTATCTCACAGTTACCTGGGAACTTCCTTTGATTAAAAAGTATTTGGGAATGGCCCTTTTAGCACAGAAATGTAAAGTTTAAAGAGTGGAGGATAATAAAAGAGGCCGAGGAGATAAAAGTTAGAGAAGTCCCGCCAGTCCGTTATTTCCATTTGATTATATTAATAAATCAGGAATAATGGAAATGACCATTCAATGCCTAATCGCAGAGGCAATTAACCAAACGATGTGCCAGCCTGGTAATAAAGTCGGTCTTTTCTCCTACTGTATGAGCCCGATAATAGCATTGACTCCGGACAGCCGAATGCTTGATTATTCTGGTCTAGATTGATTAAGGAACTTTACCTTTGCGCCCAATGAGGCAAGCTACTCGCCGTCAGGGTGAGAACGGTTGAGGAAATCCTCGACCAGGGTTGAGTGTGCGTTGATAAATTCTCTGAAAATCGAGAAATTTAATGCTTTTAATATTTGGATTGATGTTGTTTTACGATATAGATGTGTTCTGTTTGTTTGTTATGCTTCTTTTTGTTGTTATCTCACACACAGGCAATCTGTGTAATAAACAAATACAAATAGAAATCCACATCGACGAAGGAAGAAGGGCTGATTGTCGGAATGAACGGTGCTGTGCAAGCTTGGTCGGAGGACTTCCAATAACAATATTATTCCGCACACATGCAATTCGTGGTTCAAAGATGTCCGCGTAGTACTTTTAAGCTATCTCAGTGAGCTATTAAGACAAGGCCAGAGTCGGAAAATGCATGTTTTCCGATGGATATTTTATTTTCCAAATTAGTTCACCAATATGAAGGAATGGAACACACGGCGCGTTCCAGCGTGGGACCAGTCAGTTACGAGCGCTTCAATTACGGTTCTCTGACGAAAAAAATCTCGATTCAGGAAAAATCGAGATTTTGAAGGAGGTTGTGTAAAATGACAGGGACGATCCCTTGCTCAAGAAAAAATCAAATTCGTAAACATATAATCATAAAAGTTGGAATTTCCTAAACCGTTCTATACTGTTTAAAATGAAAAAGCTTGCTTGTTCCAAATTCTTCCGTTTTCAAACAAAGGCATCTCCGAAAGGAATTATAGTCGTTGAAAAAAAGCCCGTACTCACAAGGATAGTCCCCCGAGCCGCCATGGCCATTCAAGATGAGATGTGTACTCACGTATGCGTCTTGGAACGCTGATCTCGAATCCGGCTTCCAAATCTGCTAAACGATTCGGAGAGAGAAGTTAGGGGTGGTTTCACCATGGAGGTCCAGTTCTTAATGCTATTCGACAACCAATGGAGACGTGCTTCGGTGGCGCAGCCTGGTAAGTGGTCGGACTTGCAGGGCAGCATCAAGGTCCGTTTCCTTGATGGATATACTGCTTTGGCAGTTTCTCAAAATTTTTCTTAAAGGCAATGTTCGGGCTCATGGGCTCAGACTCACTTAATAAACCCTTTGAGTGACTAGAACTGCCTGGGATGCAACTGCAGAAGACGCGCCACGTTCCTGCACCAAAACGCGTCACTGAGGCGCCAAGGTTTTTGACACGCTCCACGTGTTGAGACACGCTCCACCCACCGCTCGCTTGTCTGCGTCGCTGACTTGATGCTCTCTCTACTCGACTTCTCTAGCGCTCTCCGCGCTCACATTATCTCTCATCGGCCTTTTGAACTTCTCCGCAGCGTAGAGCAAAAGGCTCGTATTTCCTGTGTATTTCACGATTTTTTTTCTTTTTCTCCACTGGCGGTCCACCTCCTACCCTACTTTCACATTTGAGTGGAATTATTTCATAATTTATTCCTTATTCTTGCCTTTAAGCTTGCAAATAGTTTCGCGTGCTACTTCAAGTATTCTCAACCTCTGGCAATCCTTTCTTGAGCTTGTTTTTGGGACACTTCTACTGTGAACTGAACTTTATACGAGAGCATCTAGGGATAGTGAAGTGAGCGAAGAACATCCGGCTCCGCCTTCACCTCTTCCAGTCTGCAGTCCTTTCCGCCGTGGTGTATCTTTTGGAGCCTGGACTTTGTATAGGGAGGACGATCTATACACGCAAGACAAGTGCAGAAGGAAATTCGGAGTTTCGAATTATATTAATTTATACAAATGTCACTTCGTTTTCACCACCAATTCGGAAGCTTCATCAATGCATATAAATAGTACTGTGTAGATGAAAACTAGTGATGCATAGGGGGCCTCAAATCACCCGGATGTGCATTTAGGTATCCCGCCGCATACCGCGAGTAGGAAAAAATCTTTCAAATCTTGGTGCTTTGAATAAGAACGTGCATGGCGTCACGCAAAATAAAGATGGAGCTCTCTATTATCTTCCTCTTTTTTCTGGATGCTATCCGTGTAATGTCACAAGAGGCAAATTTCTTTATCGAGCAAGACGACGAGATTTGAGGAGAACATCCCAGTGGTATTCGAATCCGAATTTCTCAACCGAATGACTGACCGCTGGAGAAGCAACCGGACGTTTCACATTTGTGGAGCCTGCCAAAAGGGTTGCCATCTAGCGATCCGCCAATGACTTTCAATTCCTTCATCCTGAATTTTGAAAGCTTGGAGAGGTTACATGCACCTCCGTAGGGCAAGAAAGGAGTTTCTATTTTAGAAATCACCTTCATGTAGGCAAGAGAAGGGTTGGAATAGTCAAAGTTGGCTACGAAACTGTTTTGCAAACGTTTAAAAAATATTTTAAGACAAATGCAAAAGCAACACATGCATCAAGGATCCGAACCTTGGTGCTGCTCCTGCAAGTACCTGGTTCTTCCATAACGTTGCCTAAGATTCGCAGGAAAGCTTAGTTTAAAGTTAACTCTCGGAGGAGAAAAGGGCTTCCGAAGGTAAGCAGTTCTCGTTCTGTCCGAATTCGTCCGTCTCCGTCAGGAGTCTACTACTGTTTTACAACGAAAGAGTTCGAGAAATTTCCTGAAAAAACTTTGTCGACCTAAGAAAGGAATTTTCTGGTCTGAATTCTGACTTTGCTGAGGTTTTTCTATGCAGTAAAAACCTCAGCAAAGTCAGAATTCAGACCAGAAAATCAGAATAAACAGAAAACTGGAACAAAACAATTCATTTCCGCATTATATGGGAACGGGAAAAGGAAAAAGGTCTAGTGGACCGAAATCACCCATGTATTGACTGAAATGTTGAAGGGAGGAGTCGGTTTAGCCTCCCTTTAACATTCACAATTGAATGACGCCTGTAATGAAATGAATGAAGTCTGTCCAAAGCCATCGAGACGTCACGACTACGACCCCTAACGCGGATCTTCGGACAATTCTGTTGAACGCACCCGGCTGCACCACCTCGCCACGAACCCGCAGTTCGTCGAATAGCGTGAAGAGCTGGAACTCAATGGTGAAACCACCTCTTTAATTCTCTCTCCGAATCGTTTAGCAGATTTGGAAGACAGATTCGAGATCAGCGTTCCAAGACGCATACGTGAGTATACATCTCATCTCGAATGGCCATGGCCACTCGGGGGACTTTCCTTGTCAGGCAAAAAATCCTCAACGTAGCCATTTTTGAAATCCTGAATCTATCAGTTCATTCCAACAACTGTGAGTAAAGCAAACCTTCTAGTTCAACATGCTATAGTAACTTTTCAGGTTTGACGATTTCTTAGGAAAGCTTTGGGAATCGTAAAAACTCGCACTAACCAAGAATTCCGCGCTAATCAACCTACCGGAAATTTAATCAAATTTAATTTTAATTTACCAATCAAATTTAACTTTCGTAAATTCAATACTGCTTCAAGCTCTTCAAAAAAAATTCCATATCTTCTTTTAGGTTGAAAATTCATTCCCTCCGAAGAAAGTTTAATCATTTAGACATGTGTTTAAATCTCAATAGAGGTAACCTGCTGCTCCAAGGTCGACGCCAAAGATGAATCAACACACAGCTGGCTAATTGTAAGGCGGTGCTATACATACAAGGCCTGTCAACCAGAAGTGGACGTGTAGATTGAGAAGCATACATTGTGCGGTACCGGGACTAGGCTTTTCAAAAGGAAAAAAAGGAAGTAGTGATGATGTCGCTATTGCTATTTTGATGCGATGCTATTTTTCGTGACTAGTTCGTGGTTTTTTGGTCATTTGTGAGCAGGATCCATTGTTAATGATTTTTCTTCGAGTTTTTCTACTCGCCAAACTTGAGTGTCGAGAGTGAATGCACGCGCGGAGAGCACAGGCAATTCGCGCGCGGCAAAAGTGAAATTCCGCACGGATGGGATCCATGGTACAGTTCTGCTTTGTCAGACTTTATGGGTTGAGAAGCACGACCTAGCCCCTATCGTATAACGCCTGCTTTTATAACTTCACAAAGGGCGTCAACGGAGTAATGCTGCAAGAAGACCATGAGCTGAAATCCAAACTACCTAGACATCGTAAGCATTGGCTTGCAGATGTTCAGCATTTCGAAAAAAAAAACCATAAATCTGGTCGCGCTCTAACATCGAATGATGAAGGTCTGGTGAAGTTGTTTGGAAAGAGTCTCGGTGCACAGGATTTTTCAGTGCTTCTCCAGTATCGTCAGGGCACAATAGCCAATCCCCAACATCGCCTTAAAAAGCAATGAATTTATGCGGAAAGGACATTTGTGATCCGGCAAACCACTAACTTCAAGCGCAAAAAAAAATTCCCGCTCAAACGTTTTGCTTTACCGCCTGTCTCTGGTTTGACTCGGTAATTGGTGGTGGTACCAAGAAACGGTTCTTCACGTAAATCAGATGAGGATGCACCACTAGTTCAGACACATAGCAATAAGGATTTCAACGCCGATTCCAGCACTACATAGGAGAACAATTCTAAAGTCAACGAAGTGATAATGTCGCTATCCACTGAGAGCTGTTACCGAAAATCTCACTGATCATTTTGAAAAAAAAAACTTTCCTTCATTTTCATGAAGGTAAGAGTTGCCACGGAAGATCCACGGAATCGATTGTGCTCATTGGACCATCTTTTCGCTCAAATTACAACACTATTTACGTCCTACAGTGACATTAACGAGCACTTCCAAGTCGAACTCAGTGTCTTCCTTTCCAAAAACAGTAACCTTTGTGAAATAAGTGTTTCAAGTCTTTGTGCCGAATAAACGCTGCGCTTTTATGTATGTGCCATCCTTCACGGTGTCTCAAATATATGGGCGCCTACACACATAACTACTAGATCACGTTCAGTGATCTGTAGACAATCTTCCTCGGACAGTAGCACTCAGGGCATTCGCATACGCCCTGGCTGTTGCGGATCTGCTTAGATGAAGATATTTCTCCAGAAGAAAATCTTCATCCGAGTTCATCATATCTTCATGTCGGAGAGTTGCGTGTCTCCAGTAAAACTGGTGAGCAGCTTTCTGCATTTTTCATTCCTCTCTTGCTTGATGGTATCGAAAATGCGATGGCACTCCTACCTATTTAGATAACTATGTGGCTCTTCATGATCATCTATCCCATCGACAAATTCGATTTATCCAACTCCTCGAGAATTCTCACGAAAAAGCTTCGTGGGTTGCGGCCCATTTGAGAAGGAAATATTCCAGCCACTTTTTCGGCAGCATGGCCAGCCTTTCGCCCTCTCTATTTATCGTTGTCCTCTGCTGGGAGACCTGCCTTGTGCATGCGAATGATTGCAGATCGCACTGAAATATCTTCCACCGCCTTGAATATAATAAGGGTTTCAATCCACCAATGGAACAGATTACAAGAAGACCCACTTGTAAAACTAATCATCAACAAATGGAGTGAAAAAATCGCTTTACTTCACTGAATAAGTTTTTCAATTTCGGCGCCCATTAATTTGGGACACCCTGTAATAGATTAGTTGCACGGTTCAAATAATCGCGATTGAAATGAACACCGTAGCTGTGGTCGATTCTTCGAACAGAATACTGCACTTGTCTGAAAGCTTCACAGTTTTCTTTAAAAGTTTCCAAGATTTTTCCAAAGCCACAAGGATGTATCACCTTTTTACAAAGTTCTTCCAACTTATCGAAACCTCGTCAGCCCGCTTAAAGGAATCTTCCACGGAAAGAGTGATCATTTTGTCTTGTGTGTAGGTATTATCGAAACTAACGCTTATGTTCCGTTCTTTTTGCTATGCTCATGAGGCTAGGGGCCTAAGGTATCGTTTTTCTGTGGTAATGGAGGCGGAGCTTTTTCCGTGGAAGATTCCTTTAATCGTGCCAAAATGTCGCGTGGATTTGTTTCATTGATCCGGATAAGAGAAGATCACTTCTTGTCTTCTATTGACAGGATTGTTGATTTTACTGATCCATGTCCGACTCTTTGATGATCAGCGGGGCAGCAGTTGGTGGCAGCTGGTGGGTGACGCTTTGCTTATGACGGGTATTAGATGCGCCACGTCTCAATTCCGTGATCTGCGTCTCTGATTTCACTTCTTTATTACTTCAAGGCGAATTTTGGAGCAGTACTAATTTATTTAGAAGAAGTAATTATAAGAACAACGGCGATTACTCAGCTGGATGAGAATGAAGACTGAAGGTAAAAAAAATGCAAGTTAGAAAGTAGTAATAGTGGCGCGAAACAGAAACGAACTGGGAAATGGCAGGACCAAATATGAAACGACGATATTTTTTGCAAAATTTCAAGTGTAAGAAAATCGCTATCGGCAGCTACGTACTTATAAGCATTATCAGCATTATACTCAATGAGAATTGGCTAAACTCTTACTGCTGATGAGAAAGGAGTTAGATGCTTATCGAGGGAATCAATCAACATCTACTCGGAAATGAACTGTCTGCTTAAGATGGCGCAAGCGAATCTAAAGCACAAACATGTTTTTTTTCATTTGAACAATTTAAAGGAATCCTTCGCGGAAAATTGCATTCTTTCTTGACATGAATGTGTCAGTTGTGATCACTGGAAACAGCACACAAAGTTTCACGCATGAAGATTCGGTTTCCGAAGAGAAACAAACGTACAAAAACTACACTCTATGGACCATCGAAGGTAATTCGGGCGGAGCCAAAGGCGAGGCATGGAAAGAAGTTGGCTTTGGCCGGCTACGTATCAGGCGACGCAATGAAAGAATCGGGTAAAGCGCGTGTAAGATGTGAATGCAATAAAGCAAAAGGCCAGAAAGAGTTTCTAGTGAAGGCACTCCAAGAACCAAGTGGAAGCATCCCCGTCGCCAGCATTTGTGAAAGACGTCCGTGGGCACTTTGAACGCGTAGCAGCCCTTTCGATTTTTCGAATTTTTTTACCAAAACAAAGCAATATTTCTGTTCTTTTCATTCTTATCGTGGATAATGAGTCTCAAGCCAGTGATTTATGGCTGAAATAGAATCATGATTTTTCCGTGAAGGATTCCTTTAACACCAAACATATCCCTCAGCGGTACAACTGTACAATGAAAACACTTTCGTAGGCGTGATAGTTTAGCTTATCAGGTCATATCCGACAGGAGTATCCTATAGACAGCCCAAAGAAGGGGACGTCCAAAAATGTCACCCATCCTGTGATCAAGCTTGCCTGTTTTATGCTTGCACTTCAAGATGTGATCGATTATTCCACGTCAGATCCTAGCAATTCCTTTCTAGGCTTCTGAAGCCGCCTTTTATAACTGACACCATTTCGATTTGTCTAACACAAGCACGTGGCCGCCACACATGTTGGGAGTGAACCTTAAGTGGTTTTCGCCTAACCACAAACCGTAGCTTTTTGAATGGGAGTGGGGAGTTTTAGGCTCCACTTCTCTTACCAGCTCACCACACACGTTGAAGCAGTTTCGAGCTCATGAAACTCGCTAATAATGAAAATTAATGAATTATCAGCGTTATAACCTGTGGTATGCTTCTGAATTGGAAGGATAGAGTCAATCAGGTCACTCAAAAAGAAAGTAGAGGCCCAGTACAAGTAGGGAGGAGATAGTAAGGTATCATGTTTACAATGAAATAGTCTTAATTTTAAATGACACAAAAGAACAATTGGGTGGGGGACATGACCATGGGTCAGGAAAGGGGGTTGTGCACTACCCAACACTGCAAACCACGGGAAGGGATCGCGACGCCTGATACTAACTCAGTAGATCCTCCAACCAACCGAGAACCCAAGACGATACGAGTGGAATCCTGGGGGCCGAAGAGGTATGGAAAGCAAATAATTATCTACAGTACAATTGACGAGTCATACTAAGTGAGATGGTATAGGATGTTACAAATAAAAAAAAAGATTATGAAACATTAATTACACTCTTGAACGAGGAACGAGGAGAGAAAAAGGAGGAGAAAGGGAAAGGCCTTCGAGGAACCTATCAACTATTGCGTTGACTTTGGAGCAACCTATCAACTATTGAAATTTTAACAAATTTCCATGATCCAATTCCCTTCAAGATGACCGAACTTCTCCAATCAGGTAGCAGATTTCGTAAGACCTCTTTTCGTAATAACGGAGTGAAAGTATAGCATACATTATACGAAAAATTCGAGATGAGCACGAGTTTTTACACTTTCCGGAAGCAATAACTTGCTTCATTTTCGTCAAATTCGAAAAGTTAATATGGCATACAAAACTAGAAGATTTTCTCTATCAAACGGTTGCTAAAGCAGCTTCATACGTCCAGTATTCAAAAAATGGCCACGTTGAGGATTTTTGCAAAATTAACGAGGAAAATTCGTGATGAGTGCGAGTTTTTACGCTTTCCAAAGCCATAACTCCGTTCAAACTCATCCAATCTGAAAAGTTAATACGTCATCATAAACTAGAAGATTTGCTCTATTTCGTGGTTACTAATCTGCTAAATACGCCCACTTTTTAAAAAAAAATGGCACTTTTCGCTGCATTGGCACTATTTCCGTGACTATAGCTCCTTTCAGAGGCGATTATATACTAAAGTAGGAGCAGATTCGGAATCCTCGTGCTTTTCTCTTTCCAAAAAGTGTAAAATTGTTTAGCGGTCTCAACTTTAAAGGTTACATGCTTGTGAATTTGACGCTGAAGGCTGCGTTTCTTGTTGAATAGTGTACTCCTCCCTGTAATTTCACATGAACCCTTTCAGAATCCTCTTGATTTTTCCTGAATTAGATTCTTTCTCCAGAGAGCCGTAGTTGAAGCGCGCGCAACCAACTGGGCCCACTCTGGGATGCGCCGTGTGCTTCACATCCCTTCATTTGAGGACTCACTTGAAAGATAAAATATCCTTGGAAAACGTGCGAATTTCGGATTCTTCAAACTTTGTCGTGATAAATCACTGAAGGTTACTACGCGGACACCTCTGAATCACGAAATTTTATGTGGGCGGAATAACATTGTTATTGGAAATCCTCTGGCCTTCCATGGCATCGATTCGATCCTTGATGTTTGTCCTCCGACGATGATCCTACTGTATCAATCGGGCCCGATCTCTTCCCCCAGCGGGCCAATACGACCCCCCCCCCCCCTCCCCTGACATGTCGAGGATTCCTCAACGCACGCTTGACCCTGGTTCTAGCAATAAGGATTTTAGTTTGACCGTGTGCTGGTGTAGAAGTTGAAGAGGCCATACTTATTGGATTGAAACACAAGCTTATAACCAATGCAAACATCAGATACTATGCGCCGTGACTCGAGAGTTGAGAGACCAAAATATTTATTTCTAATCGAAGCTTTAGGAATCCTGGAATAGAAAAAGGACCTACAGCGCAAAAACATTTTGCGTGTGGAGTTGTTTAAGCACCTTTTCCAATGCAATAACTTCTTTTTTCTCGAAGGTCAAACACAGTAGCACCAGCTTCAACTAGAGGCCACATATACGTCGTCTTGAAGAAGAACAGATTTATTTGTGGAAGATAACCTTTAAATATATGATACGTACGCAACATGGCTAATTTACAACGATTTCTGATACGCTTTGAAAAGATCACAGTTTTAGTATAGTAAAAACCAAGCTCTCTGACAGAATAGACCGAAGAGATAAGACTACCATCAATCAACTATGGAAAAGGAGATACTTTCGAATTCGAAGATATCCTCATGCACATAGCCTTTTGTAGAGATAAGGGCAGCTGCCATAAATTAGCCCAGTTATTAAGCGAATCAATAGCTTTCTGAAGCGATTTACAACCATTCTGTTCAGATATCACCTCACGTATTCATCATTAAATTTTACAAGGGAGGTCTTTCAGGGCAAGGTGCGCTTTTTCAAAACGGTTTTGTGCATATTGTAGGGACGCATGTAGGGAACGCAAAACCATGTTTCATTTTCGCTGAACGGTTATAGCAGTACCAAAAAAGAAGCATAAGGTACTGTTAAGGGTTCGATCCCCCGTGGCGACTAAATTTTGCATTTGGCGCCTACGGTTTGGTGCCAAATCGCGCTAAATATCAAAATCAGATGTCAAATTCATCGTCAGGACCATTTTGAAGCCAACAAGTGGCCGCCAACCTTGATTGCAAAATTTAGTCGCCGCGGGGATTGAACCATCAAGAGTATTATTCACCACTTTTTTGGTACTACTAAAACCGTTCAGCGAAAACGAAACATGGTTTTGTGGTCCATACATGCGTCCCTACAACATGTACTAAACCGTTTCCAAAAAGCGCACCTCGCTCCCTTGTTAAGTGCAACGTTTACGTCCATGGGTAAGGTGGGTATTTCAACAATAAAAATATTGAACGGAACCGGAGAAAAAACACCACCTTGCGGCACTCCACTAATGACTTTTCGGATATCAGAATAGTCCAACTCTGACCTGGAAAGTCCGTCCAGAGAGAAATTCTGATATCCATTTAACAAGAATAGGATGGAATGTGAATGCTTCTTTGTATATCAATTCCTTATGGGATACTCTATCGAAGCCCTTTGCAAAATCAAAATATGATATCACAAGTACGATCACAAGTGCTTG
>MU868835.1:32456-54490 GCA_036418205.1 Ostertagia ostertagi | reverse complement strand
GGTTAGGTATTGTCTGGGAGCCGCCCACCTAGGGGTGAAGCTGAGGGCAGTCACTTGACATGTGTGAAAAGCTGGAATGTGTGAGTTACTTCATAGTGTCTCGTCACGTCATAGTAGCGGGCAGCAGTCCCCATTTACATACATTTCGCGCCTACCGTATTCAAAAAATTTGGCGTGTTCATCCCACTTGCATTGCACCCAAATTTTCCTAGCGTTTCAACTTAGGTCTTGCTATTTGATTTACTTTGGTAGGATAGCTTACCTTAACCTATGTAACCAACCCCATGGCTTAAAGAAGCGAGACGGCTTATCATGTCCCAGTGCGAACTCGGTAACCTTTCCCAAGCAACGCGGCACTAATGGGCTCGGCTCACCTAATCTCGGTAGTAAGCGGTTTCAAAGAATTCTGTAAAGCTCAGTCTTTTTTCTTTTGGAAATAAGGCTTGTTTTGGCTCAATATCACGTAAAGGTGAAATTGTAAATTAATTCCGATGCAGAGCTTTATCGTGGCAAACCACGCGCTCATCGCATTTCAAACAGAAAACATTCAGATGAGTCATATCAGCTAGTGCTGCATTTAGCCCGATATTCATTTACAACAGAACGATTCACGTCCAGCGAAGAAGTATCGATCATTCTTTTCTCAAATCGATTGCTTGGGGCGGCCTCAATGGCCCGAGAGACAGTGCGGAGGCGCAGAGGCTTTGCACTTTAGCCGACCAAGACATCGTTGCTATTCGATTGGTGGTCCTGATCATGTGACGTGTTACTTGTATTTTGAGACTTGTGAAATCTAGCCTGTAACTTCACCTCCCTGACCCAAGAACTGATAGTTCATCATTAGCTGTCTAAACGATTTTTCAAAGGCCTCTGGCGCAGGACGGTTGTTGTTCGCTCAGCTGGGCAGCCTTTTCCTAGAGAAGTCGTGGGAATTCAATCATTTCTCTGACAGTCACGGATTTGTACGTTTGTGCGCTTGAAGTTATTATGTAGCTGAGGAATATCACAGGAAAAGAGATGAGTACCGCAGCAAAGTTTTTGCAGTGATACTACTTCGAAAAGTATGCGATTGTCCTTTTCTCTCTCGTCTTTTACAGGAACACCAAGCACACACAAATACATGATCTGTGCAGTACCTTCAAAACAAATATTGAACAAATTGGAGCCTATTTATAGTTACGTTCCTGTAGATGCAGTATTTAATCCCATTTTCTCCGCTCTACCCCCTATAACTTTTCTCTCGCTTTCAAGTTGACTAGTATGAAGTAGCGTATTGGTATGAATGAGAATATCCTGAGGAAACCACATCTGCTATGCTAGACAAACGGATTTCCACATAGGTTTACTGTAGGCACTGAGTTTGCGCCGAGCTGGAATGACGCAGCCAGGGTGTATTTTGCGCGCAATCTGATTCAATGCACTTTGCTGCGCGGTCGTCTCCAGCTCTCTGATGAAATTTTCAATTATTTCTATGATATTTATGTTATCTCCGGTCTAGTTTTTTTATTTTCTTGCAAATTCGTTGTTCCGTGAGGTGTGTCTCTTCATTGTTCCGCTTGTGCTGGCGAAACAACTGTGTACAAGACATTCCGCAACTATTAGGGGATCAATCTTGTTTCTTCCTTCGGTGTTTTCGGATTGTTCGTTGCTGGGTGGCTCAGTGCTAGTGAACGCTTATCATTCTAGGCGGGCATTATGATGTCTGCGATAGTTCCTTCCACTGTTATCGCTAAAAAGCGTCTGTTGTTTACGTTGCCGTTTCAACTTAGGTAGAATGTTATCGGTGGCACAGCGAGGAGTCAGGAATTTGATAGCACAGCGTGCTTTCACTCTCTCAGCGCCTGTCTGTGATGCCAAACGTGGGAATATTGCCAACTACAAGGTCGTCGATCATGCCTTCGATGCCGTAGTTGTTGGCGCAGGTACATTCGTTGTTTCAAGACGTGTGAAGCCGTAATAATGATACATTCACAAAATTTGATTTATTTTAGGGGGTGCGGGTCTTCGTGCCGCGATGGGTCTATCGGAAGGAGGTCTGAAAACTGCCGTCATCACTAAGATCTTCCCCACTCGATCGCATACCGTCGCTGCTCAAGGAGGAATCAACGCAGCCTTAGGAAGTATGAACAAGGATGACTGGCGCTGGCATTTCTACGATACTGTCAAGGTTATTTCTTTCATTTTGTGGATCGCGTGAAAGGAAAGGTTGAGAATAGTCGTTCTAGAATCATATCTTTGAGCTTCTTTCAGCACCAGCAGTGTTACTGAAATGTGGGAAAATAGGCTACCGATCACTGCTACTGGTCATCAGGGGCCGTATGCTATGCTTCCCGAAGGGGTTAGGGGACGAAATTCCTTTAAATTTTCTCTGTCTTCCCAACTGGGATTACCCTGATAAAGGGCCTACATTAATGTATGTATGTAGGTTAAAGTAACATGCATTGAAAATGAAGAAACTACATCGTTCAAACAAATAAATTTAAAGGAAACTTTGCGCCACCTAGCTTCGGGGAAGCATAGCATACGGTCCCAGGGGTTCTAGTGTAAAATTTTATTAAGACTCGGGACACTCATTTCAAAAAAAGCGTAAACTAATGCCACATTTCTAGAAATTCGCTCCTTCTAATTATTCCAATTTTTAAATTATGCACGCATTTCTTCGAAACACATTGCTTTGAGCAGATAAACACCTTGTCTTCGCTTTCTTTCCGCAGTGGTATTGGTGGAATCCACTAGTGCTGCGGCCGTGTTCTTATTTTTGCAACAAAAATCGATTCATATGTCGACACAGAAACAACTGTCAGTGTTTATTTGCCAATACATCATACCGATACCGTGTTCTGTAGCTAAATTATGATAGAAGCCACTAATGCTTTATGTGGGTTTAGCTTTTCTCGATGATGGGATCATGACGCCCAGTTCGGCGAGCTAGAATAGAATACCAAACTCTATACAAATTAGCTACAGCTTCACGTTATTTCGTTGATTTATATTATTCTTTGGTAAAACGGACTACGTGAAAAAATTGAAGAAAGAGGAGTGGGAACTAAAATGTTTTCTGTGATTGATGTCAACTTCACATCCATTTCAGGGATCTGACTGGTTGGGTGATCAGGATGCCATTCACTATATGACCAGGGAAGCAGTTCGTGCAGTAATTGAACTAGAAAATTATGGTACTTCCATGTTGATCTTCAAAATCCTTTTGCTGTCACTCTGAATGTTGTTAAGGAATGCCATTCTCTCGAACTCCCGAAGGAAAGATTTATCAGCGTGCTTTCGGAGGTCAATCGAACGATTTCGGTCGTGGTGGACAAGCTCATAGGTATGTTTTCACCGAATGGTGCCGCAATCATGCTTCTGTCGCCATACATGATGCCATACGCCATACGCTATTCAATCACATTGAGCTTTTCTGGCCAAATCTATTGCGTTCTGGCTGTGTTTCATAGCCTTAGGATGACTCGTCTTCGTGTCCGAATTGAGGTCCATTGTAAATTTTCGCAAGTTTTCTCGAAATTTGGTTTGAAGAAAGACAAAGTTGCGGGGTGTTCCGTTGTCCGTGTAAGCAAGCGCGCCTTATCCTTACATAGACCTCATTCTTATAGGACAGCCGCCGTCGCCGATCGTACTGGGCACTCTCTTCTTCACACCCTTTATGGGGCTTCCTTGCAGTATAACTGCAACTATTTTGTCGAATATTTCGCCCTGGATTTAATCATGGATAAGGTGAGGATTTTGTTGAGTGCAAATTACATAAATGATATAATGCTAGTCAGTTTTCTTCGTAGTATTTTTGCTTGAAGTCTTCTAGCAAATTTATTAAAAGTTAGTGGGAAAATCGCCTGGGATGTGGCAGCTTGTGTGAGTTTTATTCACTATGCAGCAACGTGGTTTAGGGTATCCTCTAGTCAGTCACCGCGGTTTTCATAGTTTTGACTATTTCTTTAGCTTCGAAACATCCCAGATTTACTGGCAATAAAACCGAACCAGAGAACGCACTCGTACGAGTCCATGTGTTGAAATAGTCATCATAGAACGCTCACCTCAGTGCAAGGGAGAAAAACAATATCGAATTTTTTCGACATCAAAGTGAACTCCTGCTCTGTACTTGGCACATTGACTGCAGCGTGACGCGCATTGCTTCACCTCTTCACGCAGATGAGCCTCGTCATGCTCGATATATTTGGTGGATTATCGAAACCGGAAGCAATGAACCCGTTGCTATTAATAAATTGTTGAAAAGTTAATTGCTGCTTTAAAAAACATAAGATGTTAGTGTACACGACGGGCTGTTGTCAAGTGGATAGTTATGCGTGGAAATTGCCGTCGCATGATCACATTGATTTGTAGGGAGCCTGCGTTGGAGTCGTGGCCATGTGCTTGGAAGATGGAACAATCCATCGCTTCCGGTCCAAGAACACGGTGTTGGCTACTGGAGGATTTGGTCGTACTTACTTTTCATGCACGTCTGCTCATACCTGCACTGGTGACGGTAAGAATAGCCTTATTACTAGTGTTGGCAAAATTCGACTTCTCAGCAGTATGTTGCTGATGAACTCAAGTGTGGGCTGACATGTTGGAATGAGATGAGAGAGAGAGCTACGGGCGAAATATATGTGCACCCCAATAAGCTATCGATTCGTATGCACTCTTGTAAAGTCACGTATCACGCCGACAGAAAACATACAGTTTTGAAGAAATGAAAAAGTGATAGATTGACACTGCGGAGCGATCTATCTTGCCAGATCTTTCTCGGGAATGCATTTAGTATTCAAAATGTGACACACAAGGAAGCTCAATTATTCATTATTGGGATAGAGGTGTAATGTGCTCATCTAGCCGACCCTATCAACCTCGACCCAATTTAGTATAGACATTTCGTGTTGAGCAACTTATTATGTCAAAATGTCTGGCCATTACTTTTGGCCTCACTTGCGAAGGCCATATATGATAGGAATTATCTTTCGGTTTCTCGAGTAGGTGAAGGCGCTCTTCGTTGTTCTCTGGTTGCGTAGTGATGAGAACTTTCAAATGATACGGTGAACGCTCCACGTGATGTGTGTGCTTGTGTCAAGTGGGTGGATGCAAAAATGTGCTCGCTGATTTCTAATCTATCAGCAGTGACGTCAACGTTTTTCAAGCTTTCGTTGTGCACGCTTCAAAATGTAGTTTAAAAAGTGTGCTCATCTCGAACATCGGACGATCTGATATGATTGCACCGTCGCACGGCTTATATCGCTTGTGTCCTGCAGAACATGTGCGATAATACAGCATATCAATGTTTTTTCATGGAGTCCAGAGGGCGCTCACATGTGTAGCTCGAAACTGTGATCGCAATCTTACTCGTGTGTATCGTTCAGCTTTGTTCGCGGCGAGGTAGGAGGGTGATAGTCAAATTGCTCGGCCAACGTTCTCGCAGATTCATTGTTTTGATTTCAAAGGAATGGACGGATAACGTACTTCTGCGAGGGCTGAGAACACCGTATCCATCGCATAATTTATAGACGGGAAGAGCACCGTCTCCTTATATCCGCGGTCTAGCCCATCGGAACGACGAAATCACGGATTCCGAACTTTGATAAAACAGCTAGCCTTAGTTCGCGAGTAATTGACATGAATTTCCCTCTACGATTTCCAATTTCCACTTTTGTGTTTTTGAGTCGAGTCCAAAAGCTTCTGGGACTTGTGCTGTTTGGATTTCCTGCATCAAAACCTTGATTGCCCCCTAAATTCGTCTCTCTAATCTGTTGTTGACGTTTGACGCTAGCGGCTTAGAACAGTACAGGTTGGGGCAAAATTACTGTTGCACCTAATATGCTTTTGCCTTTCTGATATTCTTTCTGTAGATATTCCCTGTTCCATTCTCTCATGATATGTTGTTTGAACATGCTGCTATTAGTGCCCGCTGACTACTTGGTAGTTCGGCTTTCGCTTTGCAATTGCAATCATCGAGCTTCAACAAAACGCTATGGAAGCGCATTTTCCGCGATTTCTCAAATTTTCAAACATTACTCAAGCAGCGTTCGCTCAATATTCGCTCAAAGCTAGTCCTCCCTTTGGGAAGGGCCATTGGTGTATTCAGCGAAGGCTTTGCTTCAGGAAACCGACCAAGAGTGGTTCAGGGACAGGGCACCGAGCAGATCCCCGACTTCATCACTTTCAACGATGGCTTAGCAGTTTTCCGGATCAAGTCGCTATAATCCCAAGTATACGCTGCCTCGGAAAGGAAATTCTGTTCTATCACATACCATTAAAACCCCTCCCCCATAAGGGCTAGGGGCCGTAAGAGATCGAAGAACTGTGTGAAGGTTAGAGGCGATCATTTTGAAAACAATTGGCAAGTCTTGTCATCTTTTCTACGAATAATATTCATCTGGTATTAAAAGCTAGTCCCGCCTCATTTCGCCCCGCTTCATCAACAGGGTGGGGGGGGGGGGCGAAAAACCATTCAGCCCAAGTCGCACTTGAGCGATTTTCTGTCGCAAAATGCCGCCGTTGACGGAAGTTTTTTTAGCATAATGTTCCTCAAATTTCTCAATATGAGTAGATGCAAGCCATCCTTCACTACCCTCATCATCTTTGTCATCAGCTATTGTCGTCGAGGTCAAATATATACCTACCGTACTGCTCCTGCCTAAGCTATAGCATAACTTCTTCAATTGATTTACTTCTGGATAGTTCAAGAGACAATAGCCTTAACTATGCAAATCCCCTTGAAACTCCAAAAAACGTCTCTACACGTAACACACGACAGTGTTTTTGCGCGTGCGCCACCATGAGGTGTTTCCATGTCTGATCTTTCAAATGAAGAGGTATCCGTTCTCGACAACTTCGTAACTCGCCTTTCCGCTCTAAAACTAGGGTGCAAAGGATGAATGGAAGCTGTAGGTGACATTCTTCGAAAATGCGAAACAACAACCCCTGAGCAAGGAAGTGGCTATATTTAGGGGAAGGGGCCCGGGAAGTGTGGACCATGGTGCGCCTTTCATCAAATAGGAAAAGTTAGAAAATGAAAACAAAGGTGTGTGAAAATTTTTGGAGTTTGTCAAAAATCCAGCCGTCCAGGTCCTGGGAATATATATGTTATTCCACATTGCTGAGAGTATATGGGTATATTAAGATTATTAGAAATATTACAAAAACAAAGAGAAATAACCGTGCGCCATCATGTAGCGCATGTCGTATGTTACGTAAAAGATACGTCGAGGAACCGTCGAGCTCGACCAATGCGCTGTTTCCGGAGCGGATTTTGCTGATGCTGTCAGCGTGGAGGCCACTATGCCACTATGAAGTTTTTTTTTTATAAAAGGGATTGTGGTCTTCTGTTCTAACTTAGGAACGTGCGGTTCGAACTTAGCAATGTCTGACTTAATACAAATGTTTTTATGACCGATATTGCACGCATGGTATACCCTATATCAAAAAGAGTTGCGTATTGATTGTGTGATTTCGGTAATAAGTTCAGTTGTTTTAACTGTGTTAGAGAAATTCGCTCATTCTAGGTACGGCTATGGCTGCTCGTGCTGGTATCAATAACACCGATATGGAGTTTGTTCAGTTCCATCCCACTGGTATTTATGGAGCAGGATGCCTTATTACAGAAGGATCTCGCGGTACGTAGTTTTGTGTATTGGAAAGCATTTAAATTATTCTACAGTTGACATTTAAGGCGAAGGGGGATACCTCGTGAACTCCAAAGGAGAAAGATTTATGGAACGCTATGCACCAACGGCTAAAGACCTCGCTTCTCGCGATGTTGTATCTCGAGCGATGACTGTTGAAGTGATGGAAGGTCGTGGTGTTGGACCAGAAAAAGATCACATCTTCCTCCAGCTGCATCACTTGCCTGCTCAACAACTTCACGAAAGGCTGCCAGGTTTCTAGATTTTGTAGCTTCACTATTTTTAATTTGTCAGTGTTTCTCTTTACATAGTGCGTTCTGATAGTGCCGCAGATTTCGCCGACAATGCGTGAATCTATGTAGGATTAAAATTTCGTGCGCTTGTCTCGTATTTTTTTCTGCAATCATCTTCGCTTTCTGCCTAACTAATTATGACAGTCTAGCTTATTGAAGTACCATGTCTACTATGACAGGCTGGTTTACCGTTTTCCTATCAAGCGGTTGTTTGAAAGGTAAAAGTTACGACTTTTTCTCGATATTTATTTGGGGTAAAAATGGACTTTTTGGTGAATCCACCCCCTGTTATCTTATCCGTATTTTAGAAAGCAGTCCTAAGATTGGATCATGTGGATAAGATAATAGGTGAACGACTTGTTTCAAGTGTACACATAAAAGGGCCGTTCTGGGGTTCGTGCACCTTTAAACTGGGCGATGTCCCACATTTCTTAGTTTCAAAAATGTGAAAGCATCCCAGGAGTATTTCAACGGTACATCAATACCTGGCAGAGTATTTCTCAATGAATCGATTGCGTTTCATGAGCGCTCATATCCTTCTTGCTGGTATGGGAGAGCACAATGGAGTGCCCCCCCCCCCTCCGCCCCGCACTCCAGTTCACTCTTTGGTTTATATTGGACATCCATTTTAGCTGTTACTAGCAAGCAAGACTTGTTTCTTGTAGGGTAAATCGTAAGTTTGTGCTGCTGTAGTTGCAGCCCGAAGTCTTTTGGTGATCATGAAAAAGCTTTCGGTATGAACGAGATTTCATCGTTTTGGCAAGAATTAAGTTGAAGCATTTCTGTCATCTTCTACAAGTCATCAATTTTTTTTCACAAGGCCGAGTTGTTAGAGGCTCTGAGCATCCTGCTTGGTGTGTTAATCGCCGTTCTCATTGGGAGGTGTGCATTGTAATAATTTGCTTCTTTAGGTATCTCGGAAACTGCCATGATTTTTGCTAATGTGGATGTTACTAAGGAACCCATTCCCGTCATTCCAACCGTTCACTACTGCATGGGTGGAGTCCCTACCAACTACAAGGGCGAAGTACGATCATCTTTGACTACTGTGAAATTCTTCTTGTTGTTGGCTTTGTTTCCACTAGTGGATCAGATTATCCTTTTTGTCTGGAAACTTGTTGATGTGGCAACAATTCAGGTAATCTCTTACTCTAAAGATAAGGGAGATCAAGTTGTGCCAGGACTGTATGCTGCTGGAGAGTGTTCGGCTCAGTCCGTGCATGGTGCAAACCGTTTGGGTGCAAACTCTCTGCTGGACCTTGTGATCTTTGGAAGAGCTTGTGCTCTCACGTATGTCTCTTCGATGTTTCTTTACTGTTTTTGATGTCGTAATGTTTTCAATCGTTCAGGATCTTGGGTAACACAAAGCCAGGTGTCGGAGTGCCCGATCTACCGAAGGATGCCGGAGAGGCATCTGTCGACAACATTGATACCCTTATGCATAGAAAGGTGCGATATTATTTGGTCATTGTAGTGGATCTATCAGATGATTTTACCTGTAGGATGGACCACCTACCGCAAAAGTTCGCTTGAATATGCAAAAAACAATGCAGAAGCACGCTGCTGTGTTCAGGAGAGGTGACATTCTTCAGGCTAGTTCCCATTTTCGTTTTACATCTTGTTAGTATTTAGCACCAATCTAGTAACCTGAGCTATAGCTAGAATCAGGTTTTTGCAGGAGGGTGTAAAGAAAGTAGAAGAGATCTATAAGAACTACCACAATCTTCACGTCACCGATACCAGTCTCATATGGAATAGTGACCTCATCGAAACACTAGAGCTCCAGAACCTTCTCATCAATGCTATGCAAACTGTCGTTGCTGCTGAAGCTCGAAAAGTAAGTGCAATTGTATTTAACATAGGTTAACGGTCAACAGTGGAGTAAAATAAATGTTCAACAATCGATGTAATATCGATTGTTGCACATTCATTTTATTCTAGTGGTTGTAAGAGACGAAGTGCATGATTTAAAAATAAAAATATTATATTTAAACAACAGGAATCTCGTGGTGCACATGCTCGTGACGACTTCCCTCAACGTATCGACGAGTACGATTACAGCAAACCGGTTGAGGGGCAGAAGAAGAAGCCGATAGAAGTAAGTTATAGGGATATGTGGAGTAAGCACTGCTGCTCTTTATTGGATTCTCTATTGGAATGAATTACATCGTTCTTATTCAGGAGCACTGGCGTAAACACACGATGATCACCTCAAACATCCAAACTGGCAAGGTGACGCTCAATTACCGCCCGGTCATCGACACTACTTTGGATAAGAGCGAAACTGACTGGATTCCGCCAAAGATCCGTTCCTACTGAGCGGAACCAGTTCGCTATCGCTTTAGCGTGGTTCTTAGATACATGATTCCATTTTCTGTGTAGAATTGAATTTTCCTGTTTACAAAGCGTTTATGCTGTGGTTTTGTTACTAAAGTGGTTCTCGTGCTAGTTAGCCTGCAGTTGTACATTGTAAAACTAGTTAATTAGGTTGTTTATAGTTTTTGTTAAAATATTTATGTAGTCTGTGCCGATGCGAGTAATTTAAAGTCCGGTTCAATGAATTTTGTGTTTGTCAAGAAATGCAGGAGAACTTGTAGTGGTGTTCTGACCAAGTAGTACTTTGAAGTTGACGGTAAACATCTGCACAGTTCCATCGTCTCATTTCGAGTCAGCGATGAGAAAAACTGCGTGTGCTTGAAAAGGTACTGGTTTTACATCGCACAGGGATATGGAGGAAGCCATTGCGAGGGCAGTGGAGGCTTGCCAAAGAGGGAGCTTGGAAGCACTGGAAGCTTCACTACAGGAAGGCGTCATTCCAGATGCATGTGACGTCGATGGCTGCTCCCTACTGCACTGGGCTGCCATAAACAATCGCATTCCGGTAGTACAAAGGTGTATATTCTACCACATATTTCTTTTCTCTTTTTGTCCTTGTGACGTTTTTGGCGTAGATCTTTTTTTTTTATTCACGCATGAAATCCGTTCTTAAACTTCGTTTTAAGAGCTACATCGGTTTGATGTAGCACATTCTTGTCGACTTTACTAAAAGTTTTGGCGAAGGCTGGTGCAACCTAATCATTTTATCAGTACGCTTGCATCACTCGAACATGGGGAATGTGGGTAGTACTTCATGGGGTCCCATTAGATTTGTTCCCTATGGACATCGAAACCATGTTGACCTTTTCCAAGAGCAAGTTTCATCCATAGTATTCAAGTGTCCCAAAAGTTCGTGCCACGTCGCGGTTCCAGAAAAATAGTAACGCAAACCCCCTAAAAAAGTAACAACGGGACTAATTTTTGAACTGCTGATCTTTCAGGAACGCTTGGGTGCTCGTTAGAAAGCTTGAATCCTGTAGTTTATTATACCGTGTTCAGCTTCCCAAATGAATGACTTTGAAGGAAGTTATGATCGTTTGAAGGTAAAAAAGTCGCGGTTCCAAAAAATAGTAACGCAAACCCCCAAAAAAGTAACAACGGGACTAATTTTTGAACTGCTGATCTTTCAGGAACGCTTGGGTGCTCTTAGAAAGCTTGAATCCTGTAGTTTATTATACCGTGTTCAGCTTCCCAAATGAATGACTTTGAAGGAAGTTATGATCGTTTAAAGGTTAAAAAGTCGCATTTGCACAGAAAAAAGTAACAACGTACTAAATTTTTATTAAATTAACTTTCGAAGAATTTTTACCCATGGTTGGAGAGAGAATAATTTGAATTTTCCAAATCAAATCACTTCGGCGCAGAAGCTCGAATATGAAGGAAGTTATAGCCCTAGAAAGAGGAGTGTAAAAATTGTGTTTCAATTTTATTTTTTGCCTAATAACTTATTCATTCCGAAGTGTTTGAGAACAAATGAGCACTCGTTAGGAAGGAAGGAGCCACGTCGATCCAAAATCCACCTGAATCTTCCGAACTACCTGAAATGTAAAAAGAAAAACTCGAATTTTCACACTCCCCGTTCGACGCCTCTTCACCGTGAGCAAATGCGCTCCACCGTCAGGAGGCCAAAGGGACTTACGTAGCAATAAATATTGATGGTAAACACTGTCTCTACACAAGTGTTACATACAAGGGGGGTCGTATCAAATCACCCATGAAGGGGGGGGGGTCGTAAAAAATTTCCAAAGAGTAACAACGATAGGGTTGACCCTGCTCAGGAGTCCCTCCTCTCTCCATGGCTCAGTCTTAGGGTTCCCGCCTCTCTCCTTTGGATTTATTAGAGCCGAGTCAGGCGCCGTTTTCTATCGCCTAGGCTCTAGTTATTTGCGACAGTACCGTAGAAGAAAGTTCAAGCCACCCATAAAGCTTTCCCTCAAGGCATTTAGCGCCGCTATGAGATGTCCTGCATTCGCTCGATGTTTGCAATCTGTAAAAAGGTGCTTATGAGTTACATTTGGCCTCTATCAACTCAGAGTCCATAATTTCATAAAAAACCCCCGAGATTTGCAATTTGTCTCCTTGCTCACCATGAAATACTTTTTGTCATGGGTGGCTTTGCGGCCGTGTGTTAACACTAATGCTCTTTCGTGCAGTTTATTATTCCGCGAAGCGCATCCAGCTCTCTGCAGTATCGCAGCGGGAGATGAAGGCATTATTCAATACAATTACTACATTTACAATTAACACATTGACGACAATGCGAGTTTTGGCTTTTTTGGCCACGTGGGACCGCGGCGATTTTGCGGGCGCGGCCGCCTCAGGTCGTTCAAGCAGATTTTGAGTGATAAATACATAAATAATGATCAATACAAAACCAGATCAGTAAATTGTAATGAGCACAACCTACCCAGGGGTACAGTAGTGGAATTTCGATCGAAAGACATGGAATAACAAAAATTTTCAGAACTAGCTGCAATGGACCTCAAAAGCAATTTTACGTTGATTATTTCAATCAAAACACACATATTGTCATCCCTAAGGTTCCGTATCTACTTCTACTACTATTTAAATCTTCACATTCAATAAAAAGAAAAAGTAAACGAAAAATTTATTAAACTGAAGATTTCGTATGGTTCAGAAATCCTCCTCTAAATTAAAGCATACGTGACCATTCTATGGGCCACTATGTTTGTAGCTACGTCAAGGTCTCTTCCATGGAATAAATACAAGAAACTTCTAAAAGAATCAGGCGTGCGCGAAAAAAATGAGTGTAATGGGTGCGGGGGATATATATCCCGCACGGTCCGACATGGCCTGCAATGCGCGGGATATATATCCCCCGCGTTGTCGTCAATGTGTTAAGTGAGCAGGCTTTTGTACACGAAGATGTTGTCCTACCAGGCGATATGATATTGATTATCGATGCCAAAGTGATGAAAAGCCTAGTTGCAAAAAGGCATTTGATCTAGGGACCATGCATTTGACAACGTTGCCGTGTCTTTGCCTGGAGGACATGCTGCTGCAATTGCTTGTGATGCTGTTATCAAAGGAAAACTTTCCTATGCCTAATTTTTCGGGCAGCTAATAAAGCAATAATTCAAGCGGGTTTGTTGGAGCATGGTGAAATAGTTGCTTGGGCTGCTGACCGAATGAAAGACGAGATTCAGATCTATGGAACGAAAAAATTGGAAAAAATATTAGAAGCGTAGAAATCACGCCTAATCACGCCAATTGCTTCTTGAATAATCCACGTCCAACTTTTTGCAGTCGTATGAGGAATGCTCAATTGGTCAGTCCGGCCATTTGTAATGAGGTGTAGTCCGCTGTACTCGTCTTGCGACGCTGAGCTCAAATCCGTTCTCGGTATCTGCGGAACGATTCTCTGAAAGAAGTTACGAGGGATTCTCTCACTGTGGTGCTCTCTACATCCTCCCATCCCGCTCGCTTCGCTCAAGTTGAGCCGGTTAGGAATTTGGTCAAGAATCCCTCATAACTCCTTTAAGGAAATTGTTCCGCAGATACCGAGATTTGAGCTCAGCGTCGCAAGACGAGTGCAGCGGACTACACCTCATACAAATGGCCGGTACTGACCAATTGAGCATTCCTCGTTAGCACGGAGCAAATGCCATGCATCGGTGGTTCAAGTATGTATAAGTTCGTTAGCAAATGTTTTCGAGAATAAAAAGTTGGTTGCCTTTGTGTAATCGAATTTATTTAATCAGAAGGTTGTAGGCTTCTGGAACTAGGAGCAAATCCAAATGTTGTTGGAGGATTGCTTGTTTCTTCACCGCTGCACTGGGCCGCTCGTGTCGGGCATGTATCGAGCTCAGCATTGCTCATCAAGGTTAGTTAATGTGCAATAGCGCTCAAAAGTCTTCAGCCAAGTACTTTTTCGGGCATAACTTCTTTCTGCGTATCAAAATCATTCAAATTTCGATCGTATTGAAGACAAGATGAAAAATTAATTCTGCTGAAATTCCAGAGCATGACCGAATCCCAGGTAAATTTCAATTATGAAAGTTACAATCCAACGGGACAATCGGCTGCATGACAAATCACATTCAGCCGAATCGATCCTTTGTTGACAAACTTCAAAGTCAGAAATGTTAACAGTGCCTAAGTATGGAATCAGTTGATAAGTTCAATGCCTATTTGGACAACTTCTTCCATTTTTCCTGAAATTTGACGCGCTTCTCCCCAATACTCCTAGCTCTTTTTCAGCCAAAAGTTCCGCCATTCTTTCCCATAATACGTAGATGAAGCTCAAGACATACACCTGATTAATCTGTCCGTTAAAGGCATGCCATTTTCGAAACCACTCTTGATTTGATTTGATTTGATTTTATTACATGAGCGTTTAACTCATGTGGAAAACCACGGTACAAATAACAGCAAAGCCCTCAAGAACAGAATTCGTTACTAAAGAAACGGATAAAACAGTACGGATACGGTAAAAACATAAATCAAAATATAAAAGTAAACTTAGGAATGAGGTACTAAAGAGAAAGCAACACAAGCAACACAGAAAGCAACGCTCTTGCACAGGTGAGGTTCAATGCTTTTGTAGCTCTATTGCTAGGAGTGGAAGTCATTGCCGTCGTACAGGTTCCATTCCTGTGGATACACAGCACCTTCTAGATGTAACCATATACGTCCTTGTTTACTATTTTCGAATCATTTGCTGTAGCTCCACTCTTTTACGGACTACCTTACCCAGCCGCCGGGGCCGTATCCTATCCTTCCCTTCAGGAGAACGCGTCCCCGCCGCTGATCCTATCCTATGGTTGGGGAGACAGGGTTGCGTCATAGGACCAGCCATACTCTGCGTTTCTAGACTCCAGACAGCGCGACCTCTCAGAGAAAAGAGTGCCTCAACAGAGGAGGGTAGCTACAACATCACGCGTCAATGGCGTATCCTTTTATGCATTCCTGGGTCCCCCAAACATGGGATAGAATCAGCGGCGGGGGACGCGTACCCTTTAGGGATGGATGGGACACGTCCCCTTGTCTATAGATGGCTGCTGATGCCGAAAAGTTTTCCTACATGCGTGGTTCTGTCGCTACCAGACGATTCTAACTTTACTTTTGTTGCTCTTCAGATGACACTGGACTCCGTTTTATGTGTGCGCAGACCCATTACACTCCCTACCACTTCGCAGTCGGACAAGTTCACAGCATCTGAAAAGCGGTAAGGGCGGACTGATACATAGGTTCTATGTGTCATGTATCCACTCGTATGGCATCTGCATCGAGCCGACTTTGTCTTCTAGCAATAAAACAGTTCCAAAGCATCGCACCTCAACTTGCAAAAGTGCTTTCGACAGCATGGCTTGTTTCTAATGGAGGGGCAACCTAGTGTCGAGAGCGTCATGGAAACACTGGGGGAAGGGTGAGAAAATCTCATGCAGAAAAAAGAGCTAGGAATGTAAAGAAGAAACTCGTTAAATTTGAAGAAAAATGGAGAAAGTTGGCCCAGTGGGCAGGGGACTCCTCGCTGATCCCATATTTTGGCCCTGTTAAGAGTTCAACGGCTTTCGAATATCATCAGATGAAATTTGAACAACTTGATATAGCAGAAAAAGTTAAGGCCGAAAAGCATTTGGACGAAGATGAGCGCTACTGTAGATGCTTTCCATAGCATGTCGTGAACAGTTTCCAACATTGAGTCAAGGTTTCGAGTTCTATGATAATTTCACCGATTTGAAAGGGTAATCCAGTTCTCTTTGTTACTAAAAGTTGCGTAGTGGTGATCACCTTCAAATAGTTCTGCCGTTTTTTGACACTTCTCTTTCGAATGCTTAATTTTGTTTACATACCATGCAATCTGCCGCATTCCTATATACCATCTTGAAGAGCTTTTTTCTCGTTCCATTTGCTCATCTTTTCCAAAGAATTTCGTCACCACCTTTTGAGGCCTCGAGTTCGACATCTCGAAGAGCAAGTTCGCATAATGTTTTCTTTCCGGTTCAAGATAGGCTTGCAATGAGTGGGAGCGGGGCAAGATATTCAATATGCACTGGGTTATGCACTGGGTTAGATTGGTGGTAAATATGCTTCAGTACAATTGTCCTTTAAGGCGATGGGGAGGGGGTGGTCGTGGAACTAAAGAGTTCGTCAGCAGAGGAGGGTAGGTGCAACATCACGCGTCAATGGCGTATCCTTTTATGCATTCCTGGGTCCCCCAAACATGGGATAGAATCAGCGGCGGGGGACGCGTACCCTTTAGGGATGGATGGGACACGTCCCCTTGTCTATAGATGGCTGCTGATGCCGAAAAGTTTTCCTACATGCGTGGTTCTGTCGCTACCAGACGATTCTAACTTTACTTTTGTTGCTCTTCAGATGACACTGGACTCCGTTTTATGTGTGCGCAGACCCATTACACTCCCTACCACTTCGCAGTCGGACAAGTTCACAGCATCTGAAAAGCGGTAAGGGCGGACTGATACATAGGTTCTATGTGTCATGTATCCACTCGTATGGCATCTGCATCGAGCCGACTTTGTCTTCTAGCAATAAAACAGTTCAAAGCATCGCACCTCAACTTGCAAAAGTGCTTTCGACAGCATGGCTTGTTTCTAATGGAGGGGCAACCTAGTGTCGAGAGCGTCATGGAAACACTGGGGGAAGGGTGAGAAAATCTCATGCAGAAAAAAGAGCTAGGAATGTAAAGAAGAAACTCGTTAAATTTGAAGAAAAATGGAGAAAGTTGGCCCAGTGGGCAGGGGACTCCTCGCTGATCCCATATTTTGGCCCTGTTAAGAGTTCAACGGCTTTCGAATATCATCAGATGAAATTGAACAACTGATAATAGAAGTAAGGGATAAGCGCCAGCATGCTTTGCTGATATCCAGCGATGTATGTTGGAAGCAGCTTATCCACATAGTTTCTATCAAGTGCACGTCACTTCCGGTGACACGCCCACCCCAACTCACCGATATCGAGTATACGGTTTTTGAGCGGAGGGCTGCTAATGAGTTGGTGTGAATGAAGAAACATTCTCCCAGTGTTTATTTGGGGCATGAACATTGCAGCATAGACCCTTCCATTCTGCAAAGGTTTGGAGGCATTCAGTGGCATATCTTTAACGTGAACAGGGCGATCCATAAGGCTTGCACCAGAGCTTCGATTATGTGAGTTGGTTCTTTCTCCAAAGCGGGCATACCATTACTTTCCAGAATTTCGTTTGAATCAATTTTGCAGTTTTCGACCTACTGTTTAGTTCCCATCTCGTGGTGGGCCTTATCTTCAGTAGAAGGCCTATTCTCTCATACGGCTAGGTCGGACAACCAGCAGTGAAAATCAGTTATCCTGCGAATCTTAAAGGAGGATGCCACGATTTAGGTCGGAGGTTGAATCTAGGGAAATGCACCTAGTCGAGAGACAGGCCATCCCCTAAGGAAGCGACACGATGCGCGTGGCGTACGTCTAACAAGGGCCTAAGAAGGTCATACTTACACCGTTGGCGCCGCGGCGCACCCACCCTCTCGCCGTCTGACTCTAGCCGTTAGCAGAGAGAGCGTTAGCGTTGAAGAGGGCAGCACCGATGAGAGTCGCATCAATGCGGAAATCAACGGGCAAGAAGGGGTCCATTTCTCGGGTTCTGGCCGTTTCTCATGGTTTTTTCTTCATCCTGCACCACTGACCACCTCTACTTCTTTTTTAATGGACTGCCTTCTTATAGTAAACTCCGCCTTCCGCCACCGTGCCCACCGTGTTGTAGTAAGAGTGGTCTTCTTCGCGGCCGTTCCGGAGGTTCTGCCCTTTTAAGTTCTAGCAAAACGAAGAGCATGCCCACTACAGTACCCGTGCAAGCTTGAAGGACCTGAAGAGGGCAGTGAAATTTTATGGATTGTTCTCCGCAAACAGCATGACCCCTACTTGTCTGGGGAGAGGGCCTCCACTACCTATCGCTCACCACGGATGTCTTCTGATGATGAACAGAACTCGATACAGAAACCTAGTTCACGAATGTCCCGAAACAACATCTGTCACTAAGACCACTAGCCACTTTGAGTACCAATGACATTTTTAACAGGACGGAGCTTTTCACAGAGGATTAAACTTGTACGGGGCTGGTGCCACTCTTCCCGATTTCACATTTTCGAAAGAATAGCTTGTCTATCCCACGACCTCAACGGCTGTTCAACTTTATGTGTTTAGGTCGTCTCAGGGGAGGAGAGTCTGCACTAGGTAATGCATAGTTATGAAGGAGCTGATGCCTTGTCTCTGCAAACTTTAATGCGTACTCTGGAATCTTCTTCGAACCAACTAGGACCATGTTATCAGCGAGAGGGCGAGATGTCGAATACATATTATTGGTTGCATTACACGAATTTTTTTTAAAGAATATGTTTAATTACTTTACGATAGGCTTTTTGAGAAAAGTTGCAAAATCAGTGTAATATTTGTGGGACACCGTGTAGCACTCCTAAATGTAAGAGTTTGGTCGTGGGCTCAAAAACGATGGGTCGCTCGCCGTGCTAAGTCATCTACTAGGTCATGAAAGTTGTGAGGAACACTGCTCAGTGGGAATGGGAGGCGTTGCTGTGATGGAAGAGAAAGAGAGAAAAGGCTCGAGCAACTGCCTCAAAGTTTCCTTACAATACAACTCTAATTAACATACATAAATGATTTTTGCAGCTGTGGAGAGGTTATTGTTCTGCAATTTTCAGTTGTTTGCAAAAAAGGTTGTACGTTCTGAATGCAGGTTTTGTTCCAGGAATGACGCCGGCTATGTGGGCTGCGTATCGTACATTTGGAATGTTCCCGATACGTTTAATTGTGCGAAGTGGAGCGGATTTGAATGCGCATGAACACTTGTCTGGCAATACGGCTCTTCATATTGCCACTCAGGAACGAAATTATTGTTCCGTTCGGTAAAATCTCATAGACTTGTTCATTTATTGGTGTGGATCGCTTTTTGCTCACAGTTGCTTTTGAAACCATACCGTTTTCAGTGAGTTGCTCTTAGGATATGCCGATGTCTCATTGCGAAACAAGCAACAGGAAACCCCACTCGATATAGCGAGAAACATGCGAAATCAAAAACTAATCGGTAAGGGTAGTATGTACTTGGTCTTCGTGTGTTCTTTGAATTTGAACAGTGTGATTCGGATACGAAGGGTCTAGCTGATGTTTAGTCTTGTTATCATTTTGTGTAACAGATATGATCGAAGAAGCTGCGAAGGCGCAAGGAATGGTGCCTCGTTCGTGGTGCGACACCTTACCTTGGAAGAAGATTAGGCACTATGGCGGTTTTTTCCTGCCAGGTTCGTATCGCCCTTGTTCATAGCGCTTCGAAGTCGTCGCTTAGTTTACGCAGAAAAGGGTGCAGAGTTGGGAAGGACCTCTGTAGGTTCCTGGAGCTTTAGTTTCGTCTTTTTTCTTTTTAGAACAAATCCAAACATGCTACTTTGCAGACTTCATGATTTTTCCTCGATAATTTTGACTGTTTCCACTTTAACACATTGACGACAGCATGAAGCGCATGCGCGTCAGATTGTGAACGGAGCAGGCTCATTCTGTATGATTTATTTGGCATTTTTCATATTTCAAAACTGTCTGGATGCATTATCTTATCCGGAAAACTGTGCACCAATTAACAGTGGTGGAATTGTTGAAGAGTAATGACTATTGAAAATAATAAACAAAAAGTTGTGGAGATGCGCGCGCAATGGGCTGTCGTCAATGTGTTATTGTCTTCCGTTCCCGACGACAGTGTAGCATTGTGAGCAGCGTCAGCTAAAAGCGAGTTGATCGAATGCCTCTTTTCCCCTTCTTTTTATTTCGTTAACTTTCCGCTTAGTGCTGTAGTCCTTTTCGTATATTGGCGCCACTTTTTTTTTCGATTGAATGTGTGATCTGGATGCATACGGACTATTTTCAAGTCCACACGTAGTTATCATCGCCTTTTGATCCTTTTGGGGTCCTTCGAACCGAATCCGTGGAGAGGGTGACTGCCTGCGGCTGTGCTTTATTGTGTATTGTAAGCGCGTAAGGCTTGCCGTCCTGTACAACAAACACTTCTGTCTTCATTACACCTAGGCGAACGTCAACTTCTTTGGAAAAAGATTGCGATACAAAGGAGCCATCCCATAGATACATGTTGTTGATGTGAAAGTAGTCATAAATGAAGAAAAAAACAAAAGAAACGTTGAGGGACACCAGCCTTGAACGAGTTTAGTTTGGCGAGAGTTTGCGTTAGCCGGGTTTCCGGCTAGCTCCCTGCCAGCAATTGATGACAAGGGTAGTGTAACGTACAACACAAACATAAGTATTCAAATGGGAGTTAAGATGAGAAAGAAGGAAGTGAAAAAATCAAAATTTAGTGATTCCCTACCAATTAGAATTGAGTTTAGATCCATCGTCCTTCTATTGGCGAATGGGGAAGCGCGGCAGTCGCGACGCTAGTGCTGCTAGAGTTGCGACTGCGTTGCTATGGTAGAGCCTGCGTTGTGGCCGACAGCTTAAGGCGGGGATTGCGCGCAAAGAGGGCGTTGCTGGTTGAGAGCTTTTAGCGCATTTTTCGCACACTTCTAAGCTGCGAAACCGTCACGACGACAACGTTTGCCCGACAGTCGACCAGGATCGACGACGGAGTTGGGTAATGTCCCTGGTCCCAGAGCGTGCATTTAAGTCGCAGGTTAGCTCTGAGTGCCATACATCGCTGCTGATTGGGTTGAAGAAACTTTTACAACACTAAATTTCACTGGAACCTATCAGTTGTCGTGCGGAATATGTATCGATGATAATCCAAAGTAACAAAACAAGCTCTAATGGGCAGCGGTCTGACATTTCATCAGGTCCTGAACCGCTTTAGGAAGAAAAAGGTGAGGATTCGAGGACAGTTATTAATTGTAGAAAGTTATACTCTTCCTTGATGGTTCTCGTGCCACCAAAATGAGAACCCATATAAACCCTCTGAAAACACAGTCTATCACTAACAAAAAATATTTCAGTATTTCGGATGCTTTAACAGGAAAAGGTGCCTAGTCATAAAGCAAAAGGATTTGCAACGAGCGATTTTCTAGTTCTACAAAATGGGGCAAAATTATGGATGCCGAATGTGTAATATTTTAAGCCAATTTTGAGCTCAAACCAAGAAATGGATCTATTCATATGCTTTCATATCGCTTTTTGAGTTAAATGTTTTCCAGGCTTTTTGTTGGGTCTAACAGCTCTTCTGTTCTACTTATTACATTACGGAATCGCTGCCTTCATTCTGCTTACGGCAATCCTTATTTCTCAGTGTTTCATCAAGTTCGATATCTATTCCACTACGTCAAGCTTAATTCCGATTGGCATTTGTGTTGCCGAGCCAGTATGTATGATAATAACGTGGTAATTTCGTTTCAAATGTTTCACTGAATGAGGAACTCGAGTAGTGTGGTGGATTCCAGGTACTTCTATGAACACTTGTTTGTCTCGTGGTGGCTTCAGATCATATTCGTTATAACGATGCTCTTACTGTTTGGTTCCTTACTCAGGTAATGATCACATTGGATTTTAAAGTTATTCAGTTTAGTTTACTTCAGTTATAAAATTGCTCCCACTACTCACTCATTAGAGTGCGTTTCGTAATTATAAGTCCACTCTCAAATTTCGCATGTCCTCGCAATCGCTCCATCGCTTGTCCGTCGCCGAGTGTGACGGCGGTCTTAGAATTTTTCTAGCAATATCAGCGGACACTACTGCACGAATACCCCCCCCCCCGAACCCAGATTTTGGCAGCAGCTCC
>MU868835.1:21575-32356 GCA_036418205.1 Ostertagia ostertagi | reverse complement strand
TTCTACTTATTACATTACGGAATCGCTGCCTTCATTCTGCTTACGGCAATCCTTATTTCTCAGTGTTTCATCAAGTTCGATATCTATTCCACTACGTCAAGCTTAATTCCGATTGGCATTTGTGTTGCCGAGCCAGTATGTATGATAATAACGTGGTAATTTCGTTTCAAATGTTTCACTGAATGAGGAACTCGAGTAGTGTGGTGGATTCCAGGTACTTCTATGAACACTTGTTTGTCTCGTGGTGGCTTCAGATCATATTCGTTATAACGATGCTCTTACTGTTTGGTTCCTTACTCAGGTAATGATCACATTGGATTTTAAAGTTATTCAGTTTAGTTTACTTCAGTTATAAAATTGCTCCCACTACTCACTCATTAGAGTGCGTTTCGTAATTATAAGTCCACTCTCAAATTTCGCATGTCCTCGCAATCGCTCCATCGCTTGTCCGTCGCCGAGTGTGACGGCGGTCTTAGAATTTTTCTAGCAATATCAGCGGACACTCCTGCACGAATAACCCCCGTTTCCAATTTTGGCAGCAGCACCATTTTTCTGAACTTTTTTATAAGAGTTTTTTCGTTTTTGCACCGTTTCATAATTATAAGCTCACCCTGAGAAAATGAACAATTTATTTATGTTACTGACACACGTGAGAGAGTTAATAATCTATGACTCCACTTGTTGAAGGGCGAGATCGAAGGACCCCCGTGGCCTTTTAAGAAGTGGGTTACGAAGCTCTTCTTCATCGATTCCGTTCCAAGCTTTGATGACAGCCTGTTTCAGAATTTCTGTGCTTTGTAAGCAGCGGTTTTTCGCATAATTCTTTTTGACGATGATGCCCTAGACGTTCTCCATCGGATGGACATCCGGACTGCAGGCTGGACACTGTTGGACAAATCTGTTTTGGGAATGTAGCCAATCCTTCGCTGAGGGACTTACGTGGACGACAGATTTCTGTCGAAAGACATAGTTCAGACGACGTCGGATTCCATTTTGCAGGCCACTAGTGGAAGTTTCATCATATCATCATTACAGAAGAGCAACCTAGACTTTCACACTTCCTCCACCAAAATGAAGAGCACTAACCAAACGGTCTACCTTCGAAACTTACTCCGAAAGCGCTTGTTTTCGGTAGCACTGACCTTATCAACCTTCTTCATTTAGAAAAAAAGTCTTGAAGGAATCCTTCGCGGAAAATTCTTGCATTCTTTCTTGACATGAATGTGTCAGTTGTGATCACTGGAAACAGCACACAAAGTTTCACGCATGAAGATTCGGTTTCCGAAGAGAAACAAACGTACAAAAACTACACTCTATGGACAATCGAAGGTAATTCGGGCGGAGCCAAAGGCGAGGCATGGAAAGAAGTTGGCCTTGGCCGGCTACGTATCAGGCGACGCAATGAAAGAATCGGGTTAAAGCGCGCGATTTTGGAGAGTAGAGACAAATCGATCGATAGAATAGGATGGAGTAGAAGTGTAAGATGTGAATGCAATAAAGCAGAAGGCCAGAAAGAGTTTCTAGTGAAGGCTCCAAGAACCAAGTGGAAGCATCCCCGTCGCCAGCATTTGTGAAAGACGTCCGTGGGCACTTTGAACGCGTAGCAGCCCTTTCGATTTTTCGAATTTTTTTACCAAAACAAAAGCAATATTTCTGTTCTTTTCATTCTTATCGTGGATAATGAGTCTCAGTGATTTATGGCTGAAATAGAATCATGATTTTTCCGTGAAGTATTCCTTTACCAAGACTATCAAGGTGTATGATGCGATCGTGACGAAGGCCTACCTTTACCGAATCTGGAGTTTAATTCAACTTCGAGAATTGGAGTCGTGCATTTCTGTTGTGGCCAGTGAGCCTCGGGACGATCTTCATCGCCTTTCTGACAATGTCTCTGCTTCTTCTCACCCCTACCCAAACTTTATTTTTCGACACAGAAGTGTTTAATTAGGAGCTAGATCCAACAGAAAGTACTGTTTGGAACTGCCTTCAAATTCTTCTCAAATCGTTGATAGTAAATACACATGAGTGTGTAAAAGTAGTAGAACACCTCAAGACTCGATAGCACTTCAAACATCTTTGGAATGAGCGAGAAGTTTTCCGCTATCCTTCGCAACCACTCTTGTGCTTAGTCCAGCACGTCCAAATGCATAAATCTCGCCTCTTCTTCAGAAGACCACCACGAAACATTCCGAAAATGAAGTTTAAGATTTGTTAGTGACAGATATTCACTTCTGCAAGCACCTTCTGTTGATCCTCATGAGAAATTGTTCATTTTCTCAGGTGAGCTTATAATTATGAAACGGTGCAAAAACGAAAAATTTTTACTAAAAGCTCACGAAAATGGTGTTGCCTGAGATTCCTAGGACACATGGGTCATTCGCGTGGGGGAATCCGTCGATGATGCTGGAAAAATTCTGTATGTCGAGAGCCTCACGTGGTATCGAATTCCCAACGATTGGAAGTATCATTTCATCATCATCACGAAAAACATGTGTAAAGGGTGCTGCGATAACGTTTCAATCAATTTCACAAAAGTGTTTCGTAGAGTTTCAAACACAAATGGATGAACAAGTTCGAAGCTCTCGTTTCCATCCTGCTCTCATAAAATGGACAAGCGGAAATGATTGGTCAAAGATGGTGTCCCAAAACGCAATATCATCACTGGTTCTTTCCAAAGTTTTCATGGCTGAACTTCTCGACTCTTGCTCTTCAAAGTGGGCATTGCCGCAAAGTTCTACGCAGATGTCATGAGCATTCCTATACCTCTCTTATTATGATTTTCGAAAGCTGGAAGCCATTGGTCTGATAGAGAAGGGTAGTATCGCTGAATGGAAGGGTTCTGTTCGCAGTTTGCGATAGGTTCGATATCCTCGGTAACGCTTCGGAGTTGAAGGTAGCCCAACCAGCCCGATTAGCTCTCCGGTCAAGCCATTCGTCATACTAAGTTGCGAGCAAGGTAATATTCGTCGACGTCTTCGATGTGACTTCTTCTCTAGAGAACGTGCGTTGTCCGAAAATCGGTTTTGCATGACTTCCGTTTCTGAAGTATTTATGACTAGACTGCAGCGACATCTTTCCTCTTCGAAAAGATGCAGCGTTCCGGAGGCGTACCTCCGAGATTCTGTGATCAAGATGATGTTCTGTAAAGTGGAGATGACTGAGGCCCACATCATCAATGTTGGACCAAAGTCGCCCCAATCACAGCTGATGGCTGCAATAGAATCATGATTTTTCTGTGAGGATTCCTTTGAAATGAGTCGTTTAGTTATTATCTCATCCAAAGTGTTGGATAGCCCAAAGGATTGCACTCTAAAACTCGGATAAGAAAGCAGGAGGTGCCTTCCCTCCAAACTGAACGTTCAACTGTGCGTTCCTCTTCCGACCTCCGACCTCGGCGTGGAAGCTTCCTTTAACACGTAAACGCACCTCCCCCGCAGCAACTGCATGCCGCCTCATCTCAAAAGGTACATTTTTGGAACTAATTTATATTATAAAAACACGAGCAGAAGTGGCCTTTGTCGTAGAAGTTTTGCTTGACAAGACGCGCGCTCAGGCATTTGACATGGCCGGAATTGACGAGTGTAGAAGATACACTGCTTCGAAAATTGTCGAATCGAATCGGGTGCTGTGGACCAAGGAGCTACTGAAGGCGAAATGGATGAACTCGTTCAGCCGAGAGAATGAATCCGTCGAAGAAGAACTAATAAGTGATCATAAAAGTGTGCCGTCATGGTCTAGCGAAGCTGTGGCTCATAATCCGCGTGGTTGCGGCAATCTTGGCCCAAGTGATGCTATTTATCACAGCCAGAAAGCAGTAGATTTTTACGAGCTGCTTCCGAACGACGAGGTCTTACATCTTATAGCTGACAAGATCAATCGCCGAAAGTCTGTAAAGTGAGCAGTTTCATAAAACCAATGCGGCACAGATAGAGAGATTCATCAACCTGTGCTTGCAAATGGGTTTGGTCAAGATGCCATGCTTAGGAGATTATTGGTGTTCGTCTTGTCTCGGTGGTCAGGCGGGAAAGGTCATGAAAAGGACCAGATTCGAGAACTGCTGAAGCAATTTCACTTATCTAATGGTGATAAGCGACGGCGATCGACTGTACAAAATGAAAAAAAATTGAATTGTTCAGTAATGCAGCTGCGAAAGGGTTTCACCTGGAAAAGAACTTTGCATCGATTAATCTCCCGCACTTCGAGAAAGGGCTGTTTTCAGGCCACTGGCAAAGCGGTGCAATGCGGGGTAAAGTGTTCAAGCTATGCTGTAAAGGCAAGTAGAGATTCAAGTTGGAAGAGACGCATCAAGAGAAGACCACTAACGACAAAGTTGTCTCAGAGTAAATGGAAGGTTATCCTGCTGAACGGCGGACACTTTGCACAGACAAGCTCCACTCTAGTTGAAAGAAAAGTTGAAATCCAAGAGAACCCAACTAGTTGGGATTTTGAGAAGAAACAAAACACGACGCCGCTATTGTATCGCATCAATAGCCGAAAGTTGTGGAAAACTATTGTAGAATGAGATGGAATCATTTGTTGACCAGTCCAATCGAATGGCATCATATACGTCATTGTGCGTAGGACAGCAAAGTGGTTCAAAAAATATTCTTCCATCTGATAATCCAAACAGCAATGGTGAGCGCATGGAAATAATGCAAGGACATAATCGGGAATGCACGATTAAATGGACACGATCGAGTCGTTGCTGAATAGACTAAATAGAATTGGAAAAACTGAGAAAGGAAACTTCAAGTTTTTTCTCAAGACAGCCCAGGAACCGAAGTAAAATTGGTTACGGTGTGCAATGACATGCCAAATCAAATTTTGGAGGCCCACCTCTAGTGGGCGGAGTGTTTTCTTCAACAACGGCGTTTGATGGAAAAATGTAGATTTCGTTTAGGAGAGGGCCGTTCAGGAAAAAAAAACGTGTAGAGAAGCAATGTCTAAGGTCTTTCTAGCATACATGACTTGATTTTAGGCCCGCCCACAATGACGTGCATATCTCGAAGTGGACAGCGTTTCCTATAAGTCCTCACAATTTGGTCCTTAGGAAACCTAAAGAGAAGGGAAAGGTGGATATAGGCCAGAGGAGTGCACGTTGAGTTTATTGGTGCACCAAAGTCGACGGGTTTGCCCCAAACTTCATAGTTCTGTTCAGAGACAGTCCAGAGGCTGGAAATAAGTGGGAAGAGGTTTGCAAGTAAGAAAGGGTGAATGCCGTTGGTGGACGGGGACGCTCCAAAGTGGGCGGAGTTTGCAATGTACCTCTGTAACACGGTTCTAGAAGATGAAGAACGGGAAAATATGGGTAGAGGTTAGGGAGTAAGAAGAGCTGAAATGCTATTAGTTGTGGGTGGAGCTGAAGTGCACCTGTGGAGTTTACCACGAAATTCATTTAGATCGGTTCAGAACTAGTACAGAACGAAAAAAAGTGGACGATGGTTGACGAAGGAGAGAAGGTCAGAAGCTATCGGTGCACGGGCATGCAGCGTGGTAGGCGGAACCAGTCGCAGCATGTCTAGTGCTATTATCAGGAAGAAAACAGATATCTGACTCAGAAGGGCAACTCAGATATTTGTGGTGTATGGGTCTAAATTTGAGAATTTTCTTCGCTCCGTTCCATATCGACGCAAAACAATGTTGTGTGCGCAATAGCGTGCGGCGCCGACTGGTATAGGTAAAGTGGCCTGATCACGAATATGGCATTCACTTATGACTCGGATGTCAGTCTGCTGTCCCAGCTTACTTTTTTTCTGAATCTCTTGCCAACTTTGACTACCCGCATCTTCCTTGGGAAGTTCGTGTAGTATTTTTGGCCTTCATCTTTTGACTAGTATTCTTGACATCGATTTTCCCAGGTCTCCATCCGTGAAAGATGGATGCCTTTCAAGGTTAGACGTTTCCACAACTTGACGCGACGCGTCACCGTCCTAGTGACGTTATCAACGAGCGTTGCTATCTCTAATTGTGGAGGCGGATATTCATTCAAATTCATTTTTTAACGCTCTGACGGCATCGCTTGTTTTGACATTTTTGGCCGCGTGGGACAGGAGCGATTTTGCCGCCTCGTATTCTCTTTAACTCGAGTATTAAATGCTTGAAAACATGAATATCGCAGGGCAATTCCGGCAATGATGAAAGTATTAAGGTTAGCTGGATAATTATGGATGGGACGGTCCCAAAGAACACAGTGAAAAAGAAGAAGGAAGAACTGCCAGCTTCTGCTGCAAATGACAGGAAAAGTAGTTTAGCCTTGTTCATTCCGTCAAAAACACATATTTTGCCGTTTAAAAAGCTTTGTACTTACTTCTATCTGAAACTTTCTATGAATCAGCATGGAATAGAAGGAAATCTTGAAAAAGAATTGAATTGAAATTTCTGTGAGGTTCACAAAACCTCTGCTAAATCAAAGCATATTTGACCTTTCTGATGACAGTGTGGTTCATAGTTACCTTAATGTGTCATCTATAGAGTGAATAAAGAATAACTTGGAAGGAAGGCACGTATGCGCGAAAAAATGGGTGGCAGTGTTCAGACCATCATCCTCCACTGCAACCATTGCTCATCCATGCGCCACCCTGTGTCGCACCTCTGAGTATGGTAACAGAAATGCGCTGGCACGCTTCTGAGTGTACTCGACCTTCTTCGCCTCTGATTTGTTGACTTAATTTATTGTTGTTTAGAGTTGTTTTCTCGGATCCCGGTGTGATTCCTCGGAATCTCGACGCGCACACTGATTTTGTGGAGGCTGTTGAAAACTGTGAACGTGTGAACTACTGTTTCACCTGTTGGGTTGATAAACCCCAAGGTGCAAAACACTGCAGTGTTTGTGACCGGTAAGTCGTCTAGTTATTTGCTACCGCGTGGGTATCTTTTTTTGAAATATCGGGGGTGTCTGAGGTTTCCAGCTTTGGTTATGCGATTTGCGATAACTCCGCAGCGGCGCCGAGTAATTGTATTTTAATTCCGTGCCGACTTTCTGAAGCGTTTAGCTCTGTTTTAGGCCTCTTCCAATTTGTATAGCGTGTATTGATCTATTGTTTCTAATTCTTTGAAAGCTGTTGAAATAACAGAGCTGGACTTGCATGACCACAGAGTAGGCCAAACAATCGCTCCGGCCATTTGAAGTAAGCTGTGTGCCGGTAATTTCTACTGACTCGTTGAGCTTAGAATAGCTTTCCGTATTTGGTGAAACTTCTCGAAATGGAGTTGTGAAGTTTTTTCTTCGTTGTCTTAAATGTTAATCGTCGGAAACGGCTCTTATAAACGGAAAGAAGAGGAAGCGATTCGAGGCACGTGATTATGGCTGGTGATATTTGGAGTTCACAGGCACCACGTTGATTTCTCGGGGCATTTTTCCTTTTCCGTTTTCGGTATCTGCGGAACGGTTCTCTGAAAGAGGTCACGAGGATTCTATCACTGTAATTTTCTCACTGTGGCACCCTCTACATCCTTAGATCTTTCTTTATTCCTGTGCACACTGCGAAAAGCTGTTTTGTTTTGATCACTTTGTGAAGAACTATCACATATGCTCGTAATTTATTGAAATTTTGTACATTTATGGGTCTGTGTTGTGTGTTTATTCTGTGTGTCAAAGTTTATCTAGCAAAAAAACTTGGAAAGAAGCACGAGAAGAGAATTCCCAATTCTGCCTACCCAAGTGGGATGCAGATCAACAAAACAACCAAATATAAACACTTTCTAGTCGTAGTCATGAGCATATGCAAAAACTTCCTGTCCCCAAGATTCGAACGTGGGAATGTACTCATTTGAAGCAAGAGCGATAGCCACTACATCACCCGGCCAACCGACATGAACGGTATCGAGTTCATCTTGTGCGAATTACGGGGGATCGACGAGATGTGGAGCGCGCTACCGTGAGGAATTCCCTCGTAACTTCTTCAGAGAATCGTTCCGCAGATACCGAAAACGGATTTGAGCTCAGCGTCGCAAGACGCGTGCATCGGACTACACCTCATTACAAATGGCCGGACTGACCAATTGACCATTCCTTGTGAGTGCAGATGTTCTCAGCTCCAGAATTGTCTCGCGGATTCCGCGATTATGTGGGCGCGCAATGCCGTGAATCAAATAGATGAGCAGTAGCATACCACAGGCGTTCTGGGGATCTGCGCTAGAGTTCTGCAGAGTAAAACTAACCACTTAATGATGTCGATGTTGAGAAATTTGTAGTTGAGCTTCCTTATCAGCCGATCCATTGATAAAGGTCCGACGCGTGATAAAGATCTAAAGGGAATTGGTAAGATTGGAGGTGGTGTAGGTGAAGTACGCTGTGACATAAATGACGTTTCTAACGAACGTATTGCGGACATTGTTGTTTGTCATCGTGAACTCATGAACGTGTAGATTTCCGCAGTAGAAAGTGACTTGGAAAACAAATTGACAAGTTCCTAGGATGCCTTAAGAGTTACAGATTTTGGCACCTTGTCTTCCCGGTGAGTGTGATCAGGGAGATTCTCTTACCATATGTCGCTCATAACTTACTCAATAATTTTCCAGGGAGAAGAAAATTGGAATTAGAGTGTTGCAGGACTTTCTACCAATTCAATAATCATATCTTCTTCAGTCACCTAATCATGGATGGGGCGGAAGTGGTGTAGTGGCAAGTGGCACGCTTACCACGCGAGCGGTCCGGGGATCAAATCCTGGGTCGTGAGTCGCCCGGGCCAACCAAGCCTTCCATCCCTCCGGGGTCGGTTAATTGGTACCAGACTTGTCTGGGAGGATAAAAACACTGAACATCGGCTGGCCCCCGCAAGTCATTGTATAGGCCACATCGCATTCAAACGCCACTACGAATGTACAAATGGAAGTAGAATGCGTGCCGCATCCCAAAAAGGGATTGATCAACGGCAAATGCTTTATCCTTTTTATCCTTTCAATCAATGGATACAAAAGGTTCTCGTGGACATTGAAAACTCAAAAGATGATCAGAGCGTTATCCATGATATTCATATGTGTACTGGAAGGAGTTGCTTGTGGCAGTTATATGGGAGGGTGGGCACACGATAGGTACCGTGGCAGAAAGTGTCACGGATAGTCTTGGGACTCTTCTCGGCCCGACAGGGCAGGAGTTTGTGTTTCAAGTCCTCGTGGTGATAAATTTTGCATTTCAGCTAAGAACTAAGGAAAGTTGTTCTTGGTATGTCAGTATCACTTCATGCTTTCGGTCCGCGCAGGCAGTTTATAAACGATCTACTCTTCATCCTCGTCTAATAATAACTTACCCATTTACACAATAGGCAGTGGCGGACAGCCATATACCGTTACTGTTACAGTTGCAGGAGTTCCTATCCGGAAAGTGATACTCGGTTGAGCCGTCGTTCCTTCCACTAGCCACGCTTTTGACAGTAACTAGTAACTCGGCTTTCAAGAATCAGTTCATGGTGGATGTGGTTCGCAAAAAGGGACTTCAGCCATTGTGAAATCGTCAGAAAGCACACCCCTTGCTTTTCCGCAGAGCTCATCTACATGTTTTGACTTACCTGCGAAATTTCGACTGCGCTCGTAACTGGTTGTTCTCACTCTATTGAGGTGTTGCTTCGATCCTTGGACAGGGGGCAGCCATTTCTCTGCTATTAGTGAAAGCTTTGCTCATGAAATTAAAGTGCAAAAAGTAACTTTGATTTTTTAGGTGTGTGAAGGATTTCGATCATCATTGCCCATGGCTTCATCAATGTATATCGATCAGAAATCTGCGATTATTTCTCGTTTTTGTTGCTTGCGTGGCCGCTTCAGCTGGAATCTACACTTGTGCGTGTGTACTGCTTCTTATTGATGAGTACCGTAGATTGGACATAGGTAAGGAAACTTTTGAACGTCAACATTTTTTGAGCTTGAAGCTGTTTTTTCCCTTCAATTTTTATTTTATATCTCAGGTGACTGGTTCCTGTACATTTTTTGATTTCGGTTTGGACCATTATCATCGATAAAGATCAAGATAAATGCTAAAAAGATTTCAAAAGCGCTTTTTTGGTTTCAGTCAAGTCCCCGTCTAACCTGTTCTTTGTCAAGTTATCGAAGTGTGTTTTGATGAAGCATTGCTGTCCATGTCTGAAATGCGCACATTTCTTCCGTTTCCTGTGCCACGACAATAATAACCGAATCTCTGACCAATCTCAAACCTAGTACTTCAGCTCTCATACCTGTGCTTCCTTCCGCGTGGAAGCATCATAGGCTGAAGGAACGATTTACACAAATTCTGTAGCGGTCTTCCATTCAAATGTTCTTTCATTCTCTAATTGTACATTTTTATTAGTGTCAGTGTTAACGTGACAATGGTGAAACAGATGCGGTAGTGTGAAGTAAAAAAGCACGTTATGCGATTAGATCTAATTCTTTGAGTGAGCGAGGAGGGCCTCTAATCACCGGGAAAAGTACACTACGATTCACAATAGATCGCGCAGTCTAAAAAACTTAGTTTTTGAATGAAGCAAAAATCTTGATTCTTTCTGCTTTTTGATACATAATTATCTGCATATATTTTCTGGGAAGGTAAATAATATTGACGCAATAGGCAATTAAATACAGTGTCTTTGAAAACTTTTAGAGTGAAATATTGATTTTTTGGCGGTGCACAATAGATTGGACGATCTTGAGATATTCAATTTTTCCGACCATTTCTTTCCTGTTTTTAAGTTTGCATGTACTCACGTATTATGTGAAGTATACGCGTTTCACGCTTCACGAACGAAGACTGGATTGGAAATGATGCGTACGACGGTCGCCTTGGCAAGAGCGGTCTCCAAATCCCTAATTAA
>MU868835.1:3044-21141 GCA_036418205.1 Ostertagia ostertagi | reverse complement strand
ATATCAGGATGAGTTTTGTTAATTTTTAGTAAAACACATTGGCGACCAAGCAGTTTTTGGGTGTTCCCGAAAATTGCGTCCTAATGCTGAAACGCTTCCATACGGTGTACATACCAAATCAATGAGAACACAATGCGGAAACTGCTGAAACATCATTTGTCTCGTACAAATGCTTAATGGCTGCAAACCAAGCAAAAATCTCCCCGTCCCGCAAAGGTGAAACTTCGGAACGCTCTCGGAAAATTCCAATTTTCCACTGTAGAATCCACAAATGAGGTTGAACACAAATCTCTTTTTTGCCAATTGTTGTATCATTGAGCTAGCTAATAGCATACAAAAGGGCAGCTTTCTACATCAAGAAAGAACAACCTTATCACTGAAGAAGCAATTCCAAGCAACCCTTCTCTAAAACTTTCACTGTGAAAGATGTTCAAAGAACGTGGCCATTACAAGTTTGACAACGTATTCCGGGTTAATATAGCACCGCTCAAAATTTGGAATATGCGCAAAGGAATAAAATTCAAGGGGTGTCGCCCGGCATCGGGCGACATTGTCGCCAATGTGTTTAAGCCAGTTTTGAGAATGATTCTTGATCACAGTTGCAACTGTACTCCTGGGAATGAAGGGTTCCTTAGAGATTTGGAGATCACCCTTGTCAAGAAGAAGTTACGCTTCACTTCGAATCCAGTCTTCGTTTGTGAAACGCGTATACTTCACATAATACGTGAGTACATGCAAACTTAAAAAGCAGGCAAAAAAAGTCGGAAAAATGGAATATCTCAATCGTCCAATCTATTGTGCACCGCCAAAAAAATCAATATTTCACTCTAAAATTTTCAAAGACAGTGTGTCTAACTGAATATTGTGTCAACATTATTTATCTACTTCCCCAGGAAATATATCAACAGCAGAATCAATAAAAGTTTCGGCCTCTCTCAAAAACTAAGTTTTTTATAGGGTGCAATCTATTGTGCACCGGGGTGTCCGGGTGTTGCGGTGTAACGCTTCTCACGAACGAAGACTGGATTGGAAATGATGCGTTACGTCGCCTTGGCAAGAGTGGTCTCCAAATCCCTAATTAACTCAACAATGAACAGGAACCTAAGAGTACAGTTGCAGCTGTCATCAGGAATCATTCCCAAACTTCTGTAGAAGAAAGCTGGACGGAAATCAAAACGTGTCTTGAAGTAGAACGCCGTTTATGCCAATCCTGACATCGATCTAACAAAGCTGCCTGGGAATTGGCTGCAGATTGCGGGATTCCGGTTTCAAAATGGACCGTGGCTCGCATTTTAACGATATCGAACGGCATAGTTTGACAAGGAATAGAGCCGGCATTATGCCTGACTCAGTTTCATCGACATTAGTGGCTCCCTTCTGTAATGAATGAGAGAGATTTGAGCGCGGGATGTTCTGGGCACATTTCCTGTTCGATGTCAAATTTAAATTTTTCTTTTTTATGTTTCCTCAGGTAGTTTCTTTCGATGACACGATGTTCATGTGTAGATGGGTTGGCAAATCGGGCTCGCACCGCCGCGTTATAAGGAGAGACCACTACTGGTGTCTTGAAAAAACATCGGCGGTGTCTCCTCAATGGTTTGGGGGCATTCTGCAGTGAAAGAACTCTTGAGATTAATTTTGATTCATGTGATTGAGAATCTAGGATTAGGCTACTCCTCAACAGCACGTTGGTCCTATTCGTTCAACACGTTGATGGCGTCGCGCGTTGTGGCATTTTTGGCTGCGTGGGACCGCCACGATTTTGCGTGCGCCGCCTGGTCACCGCATAACTGTGGATTTTGAGCTGTAAATACGCAAAATTTGTATGCGACAGAATGTTCATTACCAAGATTGTGCTGTCGCGGAGCCTCATGTCGATCTAAATGTTTGTACACTTGGAGACTCCAAAACTTATTACCAAAAGTGAACCACAAAAGTATTCCTAAAAGGAATCCCAAAAGTGTATTTTGGAAATAGGCAATATTTCGGTGCGTAGCACCTTCTGGCCCTGGAATATTTTAAGTTAGTAACTTAGTTAATGTTTTCAGTATTAACTTAATTTGGAAGTTATTATTATTTTCAAGATATTAACCTACTTCCTAACTTAAATACTCCAGAACCAGAAAAGGTGCTACGCACCAAAATATTGCCTGTTCCTAAAATAAACTTTGTTGGAATCCATTTCTGGAGTATTTTTGTGGTTTATTTTTGGTAATAAATTTTGGAGTCTCAAAGTGTATAACTTCAGGTTTCCATAATTGTTCGATGTTTTAAACTTGTAGGGAGTCGCAGTAATGCAAGTTAATCCAAAAAACGTGTATGGCCACGAGAAAGCGATTTTTGCGCACTTTCGCTTTGATGGTTCTAAAATCATTTGGACGTGGTTGTTTCAATGAAAACATATCTTGCTACGCGGCTAGGCTTGTATTCACTTCTATTACACTTTTTCGTTCACAAGTTTACGTCAAAGGCACGCGTCGGGATAAGGCACTCATAGGAAGTGTTTCCATTACTAATATGGACTGGGCTGCACTCAAAAGGGTGACGCTACGCTCCTGAATCGAAATAGAAACTGGTCGTCTATTTACAGCGATAGCTTCACTGCATCAGCTATGCCCGCCCACATCCGGAAGTGGTGCGTGGCTGGCATAGCGTGTGAAATCAACTAGGTTGATTGCCGTCTCAACCTATGGAACCTGGCTTAGACTCGTTTATACGTGCCGCTCTCCCAAGCCAGTCTCCTTTCACTGCTAGTGGGAAGCGGGGTTTCGTTTTCGGCCTTGTCGACGGTTTCTTTTCGTTTTTTTCTCCACTGTCGTTCCATTTCGCATCTCCATACTCAATTTCAGTCGCCATAATACCTCATATTTAGCCCGACCTTTGTCGTTAAAGAAAAGAAAATGAGGTGAGCTGAACTGATCGGATATTTTCGGTCCGGAAAAAAAGCGAAAATCTAATGAACAAACATTCCTGGAAAAACTCCGCCAAACTGAAGAGTATTTGGCCATTTCGTGAGCCACGTCGTTTTTGGTTACTTTGATGAATAGCCTATAGAAAGAACGCAAAAAGACTTGGGAACTACTCGGGCGAACGCGATCAAAATAAATGTAATGGATATGGCATACACAGTTGCCACACTGTCCAACTAGGTGCAAAAATGGCGGCATACAGTTGCCCGCTGTCGTCAAGGTTTTAGAAAAAACCTCAACAAACACTTCGCCTTCATGTATGAGAACGCATCGATCCACAATTCGCGAAGTACACGATCCCACTTGCAATCTCAATAACAACCCATTATTGCCATGGCCGGCATGTAATCCTGATACCAACCTATCGGGAATATGTGGGGTATATAGCGCGTAAAATCTACGCAATTGGGAAGGCGTATGACAATGTTCATTCATCGAGAAATGTCATCACAATGGAAAGTTCTGTTACCTCTGCCGTTGAGAAAACTCTGATTCAATATTTCAGTTTTAAAGTTAATGAGACTAACCATAAGGGAAGCTCTACTCATTATTCAATGAAGGGAGTGATTTGATGTGTTATTTTTTATGCGCCATACATATCGTCCAATTTTTTATGTACCGGCTTAAACGGTAGAATCGACAAAAAGGGTAAAATCGATGTAGCAAAGTTTGAAAAAAGTATAATGTCAAATTATATAACACAGATATTATTCCTTCGTCTATTTCTAAACTATAGTATAGGCAGAAGCAACAAAAGTTTCGTACTCTCAAAAATTGCGATTTTATGGGGTGCGATCTATTGTGCACCGCAGTAGTATAAGTTTTTACGTCAACAGAAGGCTCACGTGAAAAAACAACAATAACAGTGCAAATTCTCAAACAAGAACAGGCACTAATGACAGCGATAGCATATTTGTTAGTCAGTCTCCAAAAAACATTAGGATCCACATTTCGTAGAAGAACCTCAACTGCCAAGCGTTCAATTGCCGAAGTGATGGAGGGACATATTAATTTTGCGGCTCTAAAGGTGAAGCTCATTGCACGCAAGTTAGTTGTAGGACGACATAGGGATCATGGTAGTGTCGCGACTTAAATGTTCGCAACGAGAACTAACGCCATTGCTTCACCGCTGCAACCGCTGTCATTCTTATCAGTCGCAGCGTATGTGGCGGCCCCGCCCTCTCGCGAAGTCGTAAGATTACCGCGTGGGCGTAAACCTGTTTCGCTGTGGTGCGATTGCCTCTTTGGACCCACACTCAATAAAACATAAAACACCCTAGTAGGGAGCAAAGGAATGCAACCGATCTTGTGACTGTGACAATGGTTGGTGTTTGCAATGAGATCTTTACAATCAATTTCTCCAGAAAATCCGATGGTGTTATACTGCGTCAGTAAACTTGGCCCTGACAGCTTTCGACGGTGTAGAACGTTTATTTTCCTTAAAGGTAGCTGCTATAGGATGTATTATGTGTTTGTAGAAATCTCAATGAAGTATCTCATATGCTTCCCGATTACACTACATTGCAGATGGAGTGCTGAGGCATCACAGTTGGTTGTTGTTCACTCTGGTCGTCGCCTTTTTCCACATGATCATGTTATCAGCGCTGTTCTTCAACCAATGTATACAGGTGAGTTTTCTGCTTTATTTTTATTATTTGCATCCCGAGAGGCATTTTTCTCGTGGCTCAATAGAAGAGTTTTGGTGTGATTGATTCTTACTGCTCAACTCTCCGAGTGAGAATCAGTTTCCTCACGCCTCACATAAATATCTTGTGGAACTAGCTAGAGAGAATTTTGGGCCATTGTGATGTGGGAGAAGGGGAGTACCATACTGCAAGAGGTTAGCGGATCCCCAGGGAAATGGGTGGAGACGTGCTTCGCCGCAAAGAGCGCGCCCATCGCCGTGTAGCTAACCCCAACTTTGGACAGCTACCATGACCAGGCCCACCTAATCCGCCTCACTTGGCTCGCTTTCATTTTGAAAAGGCATTTCATGTCGACGGGCGTGTCTTTTTTCTATACTATGTGTTGCAAAGGAAATGGTGCTAATTGTTGGCATGATACCGGCTATCAGCATTGGCACGGGTATTCCTTCACCTTTCTTCACCTTCAGTGGTCTCTTCGTGAGCTCCTTCACCATGACATCTAGTGTTAGGAGGAAGAGGAATATATTCAGAGCTGACCCTTGATGCACCCCAACCGTGATTTACCTCTTTTGTTAGGCCATGTGGGGTGCGTATGGCTGCCTTAGCCCCGTCGTACATGTCCTTCACCAGCGAGACCAGGTGTTCTGGCACGTTCCGTTCCCTAAGCGCTCTCCATAGTACCGCTCGTGGTAGCCGGTCGAACGCCTTCTCCAGGTCGAGGAAGGCTAGGTAGCAGGGTCGGCGCTTTTCTCGATACTTCTCCATCACTTGCCTTGCGATGAAGATGGCATCCGTTGTAGACCTTTCGGGCATGAACCCGAACTGTTCCTGGGAGATCGGGACCAGTTTTCTCAACCAGCCGCTCGTACAAGTTCATGGTATGCGCTGTCAGCTTGATCCCGCAGTAGTTTTTGTACATAGTTCCATCTCGTCACCCTCTATGATGGACGATAGTACTTCGTTCTGGGCATCTGTCATCCTTCCTTCTGCTGTGACGTTGTTGAGGGCGTGTCCTATTCTGTACTGTCCAAGCGCCTTCCATGCCTCAATTGGCACCCATCTGGACCACCGCCTTCCAACCTTCATCTTCCTAGTTCTTGACGAACCTCATCCTCTGTCCATAGTGAGATAGGGCCAGCCGTCGCCTCTGCTTGCGAGCTGTCTTTGTGGGGGAACTCCTCGTTCAGGAGCGCTTGTAGTACTCCTCCCACCTCCTCTTGACTCTCAGTTGGCTTCCTCAAGATCATTGCTGCTCTAGACACTCTTCGCAACCCCGCTGCTTTATCCCATGATTCCTCCTTGCATCTCGCTAGTACCTCCTTAGGGGTAAGTTCGGCGGCGTTGGTCCAAGTCCGCTGTTTTGGCCCGTTAGGATCTGGGAGACCGACTTCCATTATCCTTCGTTTGAGGTCGCTCTTCTCTGCTTGGTGCAACTTCCACCACCGGATTCTCCTCTCGGTTCTTACCCTTGTCTTCTTGGGGAGGTCTATGGCAATGTCTGCCAGGAGGGGCCTGTGCTGCGGAGCCAGTTCTTCGCCAGGGAGTACCTTGATGTCTTCTACAGTTTTGAGGGATGATCTTCACGAGTACATGGTTTTTCGTTGGTCCGTCCCTCCACTATTCTAAGTTACTTTTTGAGTTGACGTGGATGTCATGCGTATGGTGGTTCAACGAAGTACGGCAAACTTATGTCTCTCAAGTGTTAAGCACCGAATAACCAGTACGAATGTAAGCTACAAAATTGTGAGCAGAAGTAGGCGGAGCAACGTCGCATCGAGATTGACACCCGTCACGCGGCGACAGTTGTATCATCACGCCGCCACACCGCGGTCGCCTCCAGACCAAGAACAAATAGCTGTTACAAGGATTACTGAACGTAACACAACATAATCAAATAGAGTATCACTTGCACTCCTCTTCTTCTGTGCTCCTGTCAGATTAAGTGCTTGCCGCTGGTGTCCCTTTTGCCTGCTGAGAATATGGTCTCATTGTGATCGTTCGTGGTGAGATGACGTTCATCAGCCGAATGGAATAAAGGCACAGTGAACAGTAGGGAACGGGCGCTGGAGGAGAGTAGGAGACGGAAGATACTAGTAGCATTGGTGGATGCAGAAGGTGATGAATAGCAACTTAGGAAGAGGACGAAAGGTAGTGGCGGATGACGTGGGCGAAAAACAAAGGCATGTGAATGAGGCAAATTTAGTCGACGCTTAAATTTTACGCTTCCTGATTGGATGATAAGTGCAGAGGCCAACCTCGTGGGGTCCTCTACAGTTGTTACAGTGGCCCTAGAAACGGTTGCGCCGTGTTCTTGACGCATAGCGCTCACAAATGTAATTCGGAAATTCTCATTGCTCGACTGACGACTGATCGGATCGGGGTAGCGAGCAGCGTGAAGTAAGGGACTGTAAACATTGTCGCTGACCAAACAGGATACGCACGATGACTTCGAACTTACTGTTCGGTCCAACAACGTGCGCCTGTACTGCTTCATCTCCCCTACCATCGCGTATAATCTGTCGAGTCTCGTGGTGATGCTCTGTAGAGTGTCGCGAATGGCATCCATGGAACGTGGCGTTCGAATTCTAGCAGCTGAATCTCACGGTCTAAGGTCGTCTGACATCTCCAAGTGAAGGGGTGTGTTGTAATGTAGGCGGGTGAAGACAGTATATTTTAGTCCGCCACAAGCGTCCAGAGGGGCGGAAGTGGTGTAGTGACAAGTGGCACGCTTACCACGCGAGCGGTCCGGGATCAAATCCTGGGTCGTGAGTCGCCCGGGCCAACCAAGCCTTCCATCCCTCCGGGGTCGGTTAATTGGTACCAGACTTGTCTGGGAGGATAAAAACACTGACTTGTACATCGGCTGGCCCCGCAAGTCATTGTATAGGCCACATCGCATTCAAACGCCACTACGAATGTACAAATGGAAGTAGAATGCGTGCCGCATCCCAAAAAGGGATTGATCAACGGCAAATGCTTTATCCTTTATTTTATCCTTTATAAGCGTCTCGGCTTGTCGATTCGCATTTCTTATATGTCGCACTCCACGAATTCATTTCAACAGTTTTGTAACACTGAGTTTCAATGCTGTCCATGCTCCTTGATAAGTGGGAGAGTGTAAACCGGACTAAGATCAGAAGAAGAATAGGTTGAATAAGGTAGATAAGAAGCACTAAGATCTTGAGTGAACCTGCCATTCTGATGTGAGCTTCCGATGCTCAATTGAACCATTCTCAGAGGCGCGAGGTCGGGGAAACGGGGGTCCCAAGCATGTCCAGCTGAGGGATTTTCCTTGTTGCGTTTATCAGCAGCACTGCTCTTTCTCCCGATCTGAAACACTGTTGAGGATTCCACTCAACTTCACTGAGCCACTTTGTTTTTCGCCTGCCATGCGGCATGTTGCATCTATCACGGCTCTTTCGAAGGCTGCTTTTTACCTCTGTTATTATTATCCGGACCGCATTGAATGGGGAACTTAATGGCTGCGCAAGTAACTGGTGTCTAGGAGTCGCAACTGGCAAACATGATATCATGACCGTACTACCTTAACGGCTACTGTAGCGTCCTCGTGTTTTTGTGAGATGTATTGTGCACGGCTTATCTTCTTGTAAATGGGCACTTCCGAATTGTAGTTCTGAGATTACAGCTACTGTTGTTTCCTTTTCATTTGTTTTTGAGAGCACCGCTCCGACAGTGCTGGTGATCTCGATTTGCGGTGTTGATAAGGGCAGAACATTAGCATTATTACGTCGAAGCTTTGAAAGTGTTGTACGAATATCGAGGGCTCGGCTGATTCCGTTTACACTGAATTCGCAGAAGTGTGTGTTGTTACAAAATGAAAACGAATTGTGCTTGATGTCGGGTTTTGCAAGTTACCGCGGGAATGGAATAATTTGGGATAACTGTAGTTTCATTGACGGCTTACACCTCTAATATAATTTCGTCTGTGGAAGCTACAATATCAGATATCACGGTGAACCAGACGTTTCCATACTTTTTGGTAAAGTAGGGGTGCAGAGAGAGAGTTGCCCATGCTTTTTCACTTTATAGAAATTGATGTCAACGTTCAAATTTATCGTAGGTATCCATGCTGCGCACTCGAATACTTCGTACACCTGGGATGATATGGGTACATGCGACACGCGATAGAATGTGCAGGCCACGAAAAGGAATCGTACATATACAGTTAATTCCACTGTATTACATTGAGTCCGCACTATAGTTTGGATACAAGGCAGTTGAATTCAATTCAGGGGCGATTTCAGACGAGCTCAGTGACGCTTGAGCACCTCTTGTATATAAATCAAAAATTTGGCATGGAAGTCTTCCTCCCAGTGCAGCACTCAAAGGCCTGGCATCCGCGAGGCGTAAAATTAGCTCGTAACGGACGAGATCATTTCAACATGAGCGAGTCCGTTGCCAGACGGCTTTTTTCTCGCATGCGGCGCATGGTGGCGCACGCTTGCACCCAAGGTACCCTCGATTCCGGAAGACGAGAAGAAAATCGAGTGCAGACCACACACCATAAGAGACGACGGCCAAGAAAAAAAGCCGCTTTTCTCTTGGCCGTCGTCTCTTATGATGTGTGGTCTGCACTCGATTCTTCTCGTCTTCCGAAATAGAGTATAGGTATCGCAGAGGATTATGTCAGTGGCGCTGGAAAATCATGTTTTTTTGTCTGAAGTTTCTCAGCTAGGGAAACTTCAGCTGTTGGAATCCCCATGGTCTCCATACTGATATCAACTTCTAATGAGAGGACGATTAGTGAGTAAATAGAAGCTACTGCAGACTCATCTGATGACACTAAGAGCAGCAACAATGAGGGAGGGAATAAACGTGTGGTCTCGGGTTAGGGAACTATGACTAAGCCTCTCTGCATACGGAAAAATTGGCATTCAAGTGTTCATTTAATATCAGCTTTTCTCCTCCCTCCCGCGTGAGAGTGCAGACGAGAGCAGGAAAGGACGCAGTTTGCGCGCAGAACGTACCATGGATACTTTTAGGAAAATCCGCGCTAGAAACTTTTTGCCCATATTTTTCTTTTTGGTTTTCTTGACTTTGTTCTGCGGCTCAGAATGAGCAGTGAAGCATCTACGTTTTCAATAAATATCTGGCTTTTTTCTATTAATCATCTTTGCTCTGTACTTTGGAGTCCGAGCTGATTCTGTCAATTTACCAGGCATCTTTTTTTCATTATATTCCACCGTTTTTTCGTCATCATGATAGGATGTTTTCTTAGGTGTGTTTCAATCAGTTAGGAAGAAAGTGCTATTAAGGAAAAATTTGTGTTTGAAAACATTTTTATTAAGATAATTTAACTTTGCAATACATAAATCTGTTCTGGTCCTAGAAACTTATATTTTATCCATGGCTGTGAGTGTATCGTGTTATACCCAGATTACTTAAAAGGCCACAAATTAAGAAAATTTATTGTGCAGTTCGTGCGCCACCATGTTGCGCACGTCGTCCGTTACATGTGAGAGGACTTTCTACAGCAATCTTGCAGTAAAGTTCGATTAGGAAAGGCCACATTCGTACAGCCTCAGGGACAAACAAGTGATAGGAAAGGAATCGTGCATCAGTTGGGGCGGTGCTCAATATTGCATTACAGTTCCCAATTCCTCAAAAAAAAGGAAAGATCTTCCTCTATCATAAGCTGGTGCGAAAGCGCGGTAATGGAGTAGTCATAGGTCCTCATAAATCTATTGAGTTTCAGTTCTTGAAACTTATGTTTCGTGGCTATCCTTTCTAAGATTGATGTTTAGATATCCGAAAAAGTGATGACAATCGACCGAATTCGTGGTCGTCCTCGATCTCATGCACATTCGCATGCGTATTCTCATTCACACCAATCCAATTCACATTCGACGTCGGATGAGACGAATTCGAGTCGATCGGCTCACGATGGTATCACAATGTCGACGCGATTGCGCAATGTTCAAGAATTCTGTTGCAATTCGCCTAATTGATGTTAGAGTAGGAGTCGTTTCGTGAGTGGCTGATTGGATACGAACACCGGTAAGTACATATGTGCAGTCTGTGAATCTATCTATGTAAATCTTTGATTTTTCCCTCTTCGTCGAGTTGTGTTGATCTGATTTCTATAGGAAATTCTCAAATTTAAGATAATGCCGCGTTATTCATAGAGGGAGTGTAAATCTTATTTTTGCGGTCCAGATTGTGTTGAGAGCGCTGATGGTTCGACCTGATACTTTTATTGATCGCAACCGTAGTTGATGACGTGATTTGAGCCGATGGTTCATGTTTAAAGCGTAATTATCCCACAGTAGATTGCAAGTGTACAGCAAAATAGCTGAAAGAAATCAAATGAGGTCCCAGTGGAGGACATGGGCACTTTCGGCATTTTTTTTTAATGTTTTGTGCTCTTTTTACAATTACCATCAACAGTTATGCAGCTGGTTTGAAGGATAATCACTGCACACGAAAAGCTTCGTGTTTTCAGTACTACACGGGTTTTCTTCCTATTTGACCGTACTACTAACGTTCCCTCTACACATCCTCTATGTTGAGCTGTGTCTAGCGGGAGCGAGGGCTTCAGACGGGCTTTCTATTTCGATAGGAATCGCTGATATTGAGGGACTGATTGACTGTTCTCTTAAGTTCTTACCTATTCGATGTGCCACCCTACTGTGGTCGTGTCCTTTGATATGGCGAGTGCACCCAGGTTTGCGGCAGGATGCCACAGTAAAATAGTGTGAGGTATATTTTTGGTGGCTGGACTGAAACAATTCCAAGTATTTGAAAAGGCATCAAAAATTTTTGAAAATCTTCAAAATCAATTTCAAAAATCAATTTGCGTTTTCTTCTGAAGTGGCAGTAGCCAAAGTCTGTCATTACTATACAATAGATAATAGGCAATTAATAGAAGTAACCAGGTGTTTATTAAAGGATTGGTTGATTATAAAACTGAATCGGTAGTGAGAAAGATCGTAGAGCAGTGATGCAAGAATTTTCGGCTAAGCGAAATGTTTTCAAAAAAAAAAACTACAACGTGTTACGTGATTACATGCTACTGCAGTGTTGACTCGATTCATTCTAGCAGTAATGTAACGCATGCTACACGGGTATAAATTGCGATGCCCAAAATTTTAGTCTGACGGGCTCGTACTCTCGTTCAAGTATTGCAGCGGTTTTTATGGGTTCGTTTTTGGGTGCTGCTGACACCCACGAACGTTATCTGTTTTTTATCCATTAGTAATAAGTAATATTTTAATTTTCGTAGTCAGTTGCTGCCAGAATTTCTTAAGCTCTTAAAATGTGCGTTTGGATTCGGTAAAAAGCAAATAGTAACAAACACACACCATTGTTTCTTGTGAGCTTTCAACTGTGCTAATTGCCTCTTAGTGCCTGGCTACGTTTTATCGTTTTATTTTGATAAGACTTGCAAAATAGATGTTCCTTAATATAAACCAGAAAAAGGTCTGACCACGGCCAACTTCCCTGATGCAAAAGCTTTTTGAAGAGGTCCCTCTATGAATAAATGTCGGAAGAGAAGATAGGCCATCGACTTTTCTGTCTATGAATCTTTCTTCGTTTTGTGTATAGTATTTGTCGACCGCTCAATTGTTTTTGTTTACTCGTCTGTGAAACTGGCTGTGAAACACTGATGTGTTTTGTTTTCGTTCTAAAGAGATCATGCTATGTGCAAATCAGTATCTGTTATATCGGTTATTGTTTTCGTTTTTAAAAGTCCTTGTTGATTGACGTGATCCCCATATAAGTATCAAATTACTGCAATATTTCACTTCTGTTTTGCTGTGATGATTACCAAAGGTATGAGTCAAGCATCTGTTTTTTTGGTTTGCGTTGTGCATGTGTGGAAGTGATGGCGATCTCCATAATAAAGATGCTAGTGCTTGAAGTTTTATCGTTTCAGTGACAATTTCGAACTTCTGTCTTCATAACATCTCGCATTTTGAGCTCACTTTTGAGCACAAGAAGTTTGATGTTTAGTTTTCTATCGTTTCAACCATGTAAAGTTCAATAAAGTAAAGGTAGTGTGGTTGATGCGCTGACAGTTGAAGGCGAACATCAGATTTTATTTCATAAGAGGCTTTTTACGTGAAAAGGCAGACCACTGGAAATTCAAAGGCAAGATTCGGGATAAAATAGGTGTGGAAAAGCGTTCAGTTATGAAGCTAGAGGTGGGAGGTGGTCTGGAAAAGAAGGAAAGCAAACGAAACCACCGATTACGCCCCGTACAGAGACCTCCCCTATTTCAGCCGCATTCCACCTTGGGATAGAGAAGGGGCGCGTTGGACGAGTTTCACGAACCTAACTCTAGTTGCTCCAGTGCCAATGACATTGGGTCGCAATGGGACCGCTGCCTCAAATGCGCCCGCGCTTTTCAAGCAGCGCCACGTGGCAACCGACAGCGGAGGGTGGGGCTTGCGGACGAAGGTGTGAGTTGCGGGTCGGACGAGCTGCTTGCGCCTTTGTTGCGCATTCTTGCACATTTCCAACGGAATGTCAGTTGTGATCACTAGAAACAACATACAAAGTTTCACGCACGAAGATTCAGTTTCCGAAGAGAAACAAACTTACAAAAACCACACTCTATGGACGTCGAAGGTAGTGGCGCGGAGCCAAAGGCGGGGCATGGGAAGAAGTGCGCCTTGGGGCGGCTACTTATCAGGCGTATCATGAAAGAATCGGGTTAGAGCGTGCGATTTTGGAGTATAGAGGCAAAAGGATTTTGGAGTATAGTATAGGGTTCGAGAATGGGATGCAGTAGGAGTGTAGGATATTAGCGCATCAAGTGAAAATGACAAAAAAAGTTCCTAGCGGTGGCATTACGAGAACCAAGCAGAAGCGTCCCCGCCGCCAGCACTTGTGAGAGATTTACGGCGGGAATGAAGCTTCACAGTCCTTTCGTATTTTCGATTGTTATACCCAAAAGAGTGCATTTTTCTTCTTTCGTTCTTGTCCGTGCAACAAGTGGTTCAGTCGGTTATGATGGCACACGAAAAGTGAAAAAAAAAAAACAAGAAACGGCTAGAACGCTGAAGTAAAAAAAAGTAATGTCTTAAGTACGAGAGCGGGCGCGCGTTAGTATGTCCGACAATATTAAAGGAATCTTCCACGGACCATGGACCAGTGGGCGGGACCGGAAGTGGTTTTGCGACGAAATGCATGGTAGGTACGGATCCACGTTCATGGGAAGGTTTGAAGTGAATCCTGTTCACGTTCGTGCGTTCGACACGTGGATCCGTACCTACCATGCATTTCGTCACAAAAACTTCCGGTCCCGCCCACTGGTCCATGGTCCGTGGAAGATTCCTTTAACATATCTCACGCTCCAGGTATAGCGCGCAACTAATGTCTGCGGCCACGTCGCACACCCCTTTCGATTAGAGCGTACTCATTGGAAAAATCGCCAAACGTACCCCTATTTGAAGGACTGCAATTTTTTCCTATGATTACGATTCTGAACTAGCCGCAAGACCCTTGAGACAAGGCTTACTGGCTTCTAGAATTAGCTGAGGCTTTCTTTGTTGTCAAGCAACGCTACCGATCTTAGTGTTTACATGACGCGTTGAGGAGCTGTAGGAGGACGTTGGGATATTTTTGTACGTAGCAGTTTTCACTTTCACTCTTCAGTGAACTATAAAATTGTAATGACAGCCTTTCGGAAATTCAAGAAAAACATTGCGAAGGAGAAGATCTACACTTCCTCATTGGCGCTGCAGTTGCATTAGTATACTACCTGGTTCGTGAGAAATTTGCGTCAAGGATCTCTATCGAGGGATTCTCCGAGCCAATCGGAAATTCCATTCCTGCTTCAACGATGCGAGGAATTTCTTTCAAGGTCCTCGAATTGTGTTTGGATACATCCCGGTCAAGTGAATAAGGAATGGAGCAGATTTCTTCCGTCCTGGTATGCGCCATGCAGTGAGCTCATACGGAGTCATTTGAAAGATCTTTGTAAGCACCACAACTTTTTGCTGTGCAAGTCTAAAAGGGCTTGATTACTAGTACAACCGTTAGTGGCCGCTTAGCATAAGTCGAGCGCTTCCTCATCTACACTGCGTCCCATAATTATACGTCCACCTAAGAATTTCCCAAAATCTCAGAAATACAGATGTTACGAAAAAAGTCTCCTATGTGACAATGTATCGCATATAAACGCAATTGCCTATGAACATCAATTTTCTATTTGAGATCACAGGAATTTTTCCCAATAATTTTTGTGTAAAAGGCCACTCAGCCGACGTCCCAAAATTATACGTCCACCTCACGTTTATCGATTACTTTTCACTTCTGTTCCACGAAACTTTTTCATTGTGGTAACACTTCACTTCTTAAGAGAACAGCATAATAAAGACTGCTGTTGGATTTTGAGAAAGGGAAAATGTCGCAAAAACTGATGAACAACGGAACCGCACCAGATTTGGTCCAGATTCACGCCAAGCTTGAGAATTTTTTCAGGGGTTTCACATGATATGGAGCTTAGAAGAGCTCTAAAAGTCTCTCATTACTTTTCGATGGAAACAAAGGCGTGTTACAGAAATAACATCCATTTTCATCCAACGGTGCTCTGTCATCGAATCTTCTTGAGAACTTTATGCCTCAACAGACTTTTGTTTCATGCATGTAAAGGAATCCCAAGATCGTTCTTGATCGGAAAATGTGAAAGACGTTCATTTGTGGCAAGGAATCGTGGCGAAAACTGGGCTGATTTTTGCATGAAGGTGCAGCCGAGCCGACTGAAGTAAGGTTCGCTTCTGCCCGATATGTTTTGGCATTTGTTTGTTTTCTTCTCACGTCTACCTTTCCCTTAATGGCTTTTTTCTTAGAGGAGCACTACTAAAAGAAAGAAAATGTTGAAAAGAAAGACGGACAAACACTCATGCATAGCAAGGAAAAAAGGACCCTGCTCCAGTCGGCTCGGCTGCACCTTCATGCAAAAATCAGCCAGTTTTCGTCACGATTCCTCGCCACAAATGAACGTCTTTCACATTTTCCGATCAAGAACGATCTTGGGATTCCTTTACATGCATGAAACAAAAGTCTGTTGAGGCATAAAGTTCTCAAGAAGATTCGATGACAGAGCACCGTTGGATGAAAATGGATGTTATTTCTGTAACACCGCCTTTGTTTCCATCGAAAAGTAATGAGAGACTTTTAGAGCTCTTCTAAGCTCCATATCATGTGAAACCCCTGAAAAAATTCTCAAGCTTGGCGTGAATCTGGACCAAATCTGGTGCGGTTCCGTTGTTCATCAGTTTTTGCGACATTTTCCCTTTCTCAAAATCCAACAGCAGTCTTTATTATGCTGTTTCTCTTAAGAAGTGAAGTGTTACCACAATGAAAAAGTTTCGTGGAACAGAAGTGAAAAGTAATCGATAAACGTGAGGTGGACGTATAATTTTGGGACGTCGGCTGAGTGGCCTTTTACACAAAAATTATTGGGAAAAATTCCTGTGATCTCAAATAGAAAATTGATGTTCATAGGCAATTGCGTATTTATATGCGATACATTGTCACATAGGAGACTTTTTTCGTAACATCTGTATTTCTGAGATTTTGGGAAATTCTTAGGTGGACGTATAATTATGGGACGCAGTGTACGTGGTCCTTCCATTCCTCACCCTACTCTGATAAATGGCGCATTTGCGGCTGCAGTGTGTGATGGCGTCAGAAAGTCTGCAAATCTTCACATTCTTAACTTTCTATCAATCTACTGCTCTTCTGCTAGGTTTCTAAAGCCTGTTTCGTAATTTAAAGCAGACATTTCACATTTGTATTGACCAACCAAAAAGTTGTAAAATTAGTTATGACAGAGCGAATGGGTGACAGCAGCGTCGTTGTTGGTCTTTGTTATTATTCCCCTCTCGCCTTCTATCGTAGAAATAAGACCCCTTGTTGAGGGGGTTTCCCCAAGCGTTGTTCACCCTGGCGTGGAGCATAAGCTCCGTGCGAAATGCGTGTCGGCACGCACTCTTAGGATGGTCCCCTGTCCCACTAGGTACCAGTGCTCGATCGTCGTCCTTACCGTGGAATCCTTCAATTGCATGGCTTGAAATGACATGAAAGACAAAAAGGAAAACAACGTAAAGCTTGAACAATCATGCTCCAAAAGAAGGCGAATCAAAAACTAGACACGCAAGGAGAAAGGTAGTAGAAATCAACATGCAGTGATTCGACTAATAAGAGCATTAGTAAGAAGAGGTCAGGAGTAAGAGTGAGGATGACGACAAAATTCTTTTGGAAGCTGAAAAACAACCACACCTGCTTTTCGCACCCAGCATTTCCTTAACACATTGACGACAACGCGAGTTTTGGCTTTTTTGGCCACGTGGGACCGCGGCGATTTTGCGGGCGCGCTCGCCTCAGGTCGTTCAAGCAGATTTTGAGTGATAAATACACAACTAATGATCAATTCAAACCAAATCAGTAAATTGTAATGAGCGCAACCTAACCAGGGGTGCAGTAGTGGAATTTCCATCGATGACATGAAGTGACAATGAAAAAGCGAAATTTTCCAGAAACAGCTGCAATGGACCTCAAAAGCAATTTTACGTTGATTATTCCAATCAAAACACACATGTTGTCATCCCTAAGGTTCCTTATCTACTTCTACTACTATTTAAATCTTCACATTCATAAAAAGAAAAAGTAAACGAAAAATTTATTGAATGAAGATTTCGTATGGTTCAGAAATCCTCCTCTAAATTAAAGCATACGTGACCATTCTAATGGGCCACTATGTTTGTAGCTACGTCAAGGTCTCTTCCATGGAATGCAAGAAACTTTTAAAAGAACCTGCCGTGCCAAGCGCGAAAAAAAAATGAGCTGTTAATGGTGGGGGCAGGGCCACCCAACGTTGTACGATTAACAACCGGAGCGGGGGTCGGCCTGTATGAAGTTTGTTATAGGCAAGGGTCGTACCACACTTTTAGTCGCTTGAAATCACGTGGGGATTGAGGTGAAACTAAGATTTCGTTCGTGGGTAGTAGGCTGGGCGAGTGGAGGGCGCAGGATAAAAATTTGCCGTTTCAGCGGGCGTATATACTCCCCTAGAAAAGGAAGTAGTGGGAGTATAGGTAAGAAATGGGTTGAAATGGTGGAAATAGAAGGAAATTTTTGGGAGATATTTACCGTTTCAGAGTGTTACTATATACCCCCGCTCGACGGCATTTTTGGAGGAAAAAGTGGGCGGGGTTTTGATGGAAGATGGAGATGGTGGAGGTAGGGAAAAGGGGGTCGTATCAAATCCACGTTGGGGGAGGGGGGTCGTAAAATTTTTTCGAAAAGTAACAAACGATAGGACTGACCCTGGTGCGGGGGATATATATCCCGCACGTCTGACGTGGTCCGCAATGCGCTGGATATGTATCCCCCGCGCTGTCGTCAATCTGTTAACACGTTGAGGACTATGTGAAATGATGAGATATCAAGGTCTCGCTCAAGGGGTTTCAGGGATAACTTTTTGGGGATCTGCGTTATGTGTGAGTGCGC
>MU868833.1:48326-69243 GCA_036418205.1 Ostertagia ostertagi | reverse complement strand
TTATTGATTGCCCAATAGCCTATGAATTGAGTGTTTCTGTTCTTAATAGTATTGTTGTAGTTAAGAAAGTGCGTTCGTATGAAAGTTAAAAGTTTCGTGAGTTCGATAGATAATGGTTTTAGGCTACTATTTTTGGCACCTGTTATAAATCGGAATTTGATAGGTGATTTATGTAATTTAGGTATGGCGTAAATTATTGGTACATTCATATTAGACAAGTTTTTAATGTTGTTATTGTTATTGAAACTCTTGTGTTTTTCAATTATGTCGTTTTGGGTTGTTGAGTTTATATAAGTGTATGTATTATTAGTGTTGTTGATATTCAGTTGTAGGTTGTTGCACTCGATACCCATTTCACTTATAATGCTATTAATGTATAGTTTTTTGCATATAATTCCATAATTACCGCTTGCTTTGTCTAGAGGGCAAATTATAAAAGATTCGTGAAGCTTTTTAATCTCTTTTGTGATGTGTTTGTCACACATGTTGGTGTTGTTAAGCCATTGTGAATAGAGCTTAGGTTTCAACGTCTTTTGTATTCTCGATTTGATATTGTCATGTATTTCCCTTAATATGGATTCACTTAGTTTATATCTGTTTTTTACTATGTCTACATAAGTGTTAGTTGTTTCCTCTATCCAACTTCTTATGGATCTTTTTGATACGTTCGTGGGAGTTCTGTATTTACATCCTTTGTCTAGCAGGTTTCTGATATATTTGTTGTTAATAATTTCAGTATTTCCTGTTATTATATGTTTATGAGATTTATCTATATATTTCTCGTATTGTTTGGATTCACAAATCTGAGCTTTGCTTCTGATTATGTATATATTACCGTGTCCTTTGGGAACATAACTTCAGAGTACGTGTGAAGTGGTTTCGGAAGATAATTCCGAACCACTTCGCGTCTTTTCGGTTCAACGCTTCTCATTGTTGAACAAAATTCTGGCGATGGTAGAGTTCGAGCTGCTCTTTGTCAACGAAGTAAGCAAACCAGCCCTTTTGGCGTTTCTGCTGGGGCCGTATGCTGAATGTTGGGGAGGGGATGGGGTCCCCGACGGTCGACGGACTACTTCAACTCGGTCCCTCAATTTGATGCTTACCTCAGGACTAAGCCAAGAGAGGACGGACCTGCGAGAGAGCGCAGGTCCGTCCTCTCTCCAAGGCTTAGTCCTGGGGTAAGCAAACCAGCCCTTCTGGCGGAGCTGCTGGACCAGCTGCACCACTTGCGTCATTACTCTCCTACCGTACCAACCGAGTTGAAGCACCGTCGACCTCGGGGACCCCATCCCCTCCCCAACATTCAGCATGGTGTTTTTTCCGCTTCCAGTTACTTCTACCAATTGCCCACCTGATTGGGGTACCGTTACGAAGGATTAGACAAGGATGCTCCGGAGCTTTGCTAGCTTCACTCTCGATTTTGCCGTTTCCCCATCCATTCTTCATTCATCATAACAGAGAAAACTCAGTGTAGATCTATCTATTTTGGGATGCGCTCCGCATTCCATAAATGTCGTAATGGCTTTACAAATTATGTTCGGCTCATACTAGGGTGTCCCCAATGTTCGTGCCGCTATTTTGGACCTCACGCCGTTTAATTTCGCCATTTTTGAATCGGTGGTCAAGTACTTTGAATATGTACAAGTAGAGATCGAAGAGCACCCTATGTGAAGAAATTATAAGGTAACTATCGAAGAGCACCCTATGTGAAGAAATTATAAGGTAACTGTGCCCGCCCTTTCCGCCTGGTTCGAGTTCAGAATTAGAAAAAAATGAACCTATGTTTTCTTTTTGATTTCTTCAGTTTACTGAACTTCCATCAAGCCACAAACCGGACGAAGCCAGGAGAACCTTTGCTTCTACGATAAATCTCCTTGTGTTCGCCCACCATGGATTGGCCGGATCTCTTAGCGCCACAAGCCTACGGCCCGAAAGAGATTTCTGGTCCTGGAAGGCAGTCAATGTTCGATTTGGACCTGCTGTGCTTTATCATTGAAGCCAACCGCACGAGTTATTTTGCTATATGACCACCACATTCAGACATTTCAGACACATTATAAGGTTCGCAAAAAATTTAAAAATTGAAAATTCGTCGAAGCTTGAATGAAGAAATCCTTACGGACTGAAAAGTAATCACAGATTGCAAGACGAGTTCACTTTACTTCTCCAGTCCTTGTTCCACCCGTAGAAAGTGCGCAACGCCGCTACTGTCGAGAGAAGTGGTGATCATATGCTAATCAACTGCAGAGGCATCAATGGCTAGATCGAATACCCTCGCCTTCAAATGACCAGAAATTGTGCAATTGCAGAAATTGACGTGGCATTAACGTGGCATCGATTCAAGAACATCTTTGAGCACACGTGATGTCACCTTTTCATCGAGAATTTAGCCACGTGTGCCAATGCCACGTCAATTTCTGCAATTGCACAATTTCTGGTCATTTGAAGGCGAGGATAGATGGAGCAGAAAAGCTATTGAATTCAGAAGAAGATTTTGGTTAGGTATGGATAGCTGTATGCCAGTCAGCACTAGGAATTCCCCTCTAGCTACAGCCATGTAAAATTCCAGTTCCATTTTCCATTTTTTCCAGAAAGTCCAGTTTTTCCAGTCACACAAAGTATATTGCTGTATGACTACCACATTCAGACTTTCAGACACATGATAAGGTTCACACTCCTTTGAAAATTCGTCGAAGCTTGAATGAAGAAATCCTTGCGAATTGGCCGGTAATCTCAGATTGTAAGACGAGTTCAGTCTAAATCTCCAGTCCTGTTCCACCCGTAGAAAGTGCGCAACGCAGCTACTATCGAGCGAAGTGGTGATCATATGCTAATCAAATGAAACTGGCGTGAAAGCTCACGTGACAGCCGATGGCCTTTCTCGGTAGCTGGCGGGCAGCCCGATCGATACACCGCTATGCGTGTCGAAAGTGCGTGGGAAAGTCATCACCGCGCACGTGAATAGCACGTGGGTGGCCAGGGCTGAGGAAGGCGATCGGCGATAAGGAAAAGGCGATGAAAAACGAAAGTTTCAAGTGGGAACTGAGATGTATATCGTTCGATAGCATTTTGCATGGAGAATCGAATGGTGTACACCACAGCTCCGTAGAGCCACCTGGAAGACCAAAAAATCTGGTTTTTATTTCAGGGCATGACGGAGAGCGATGTTTGAGGCCACACCAGGGAAGAAACACTCGCTCAAGCCCGAGTGTATCATCTTTTTCCAACATACAAGTAAACTTACTCTACGATAGGGAAGAGAGTTCGTCCCTCCCTTCTCGAATTTCCTCAAAACATCCCTTCGAAAATTGGGAAATGTCACAAAATGGATCTAGTGGCAGGTAAACTAGATGTTCTCCAGAAAGTGAGTTGTATACCGTTCGACAGTATTTTTTATGGGGAATTGAATGGTGCACATCTCAGTCTTCTATGTTCATCTGGAAAACCAAAAAAAATCTGATCATATCGCAAGGGCATGACGAGGTGTGATGTTTGGGGTCACACCACGGAAGGAACGCTCACCTGCCGACCAAGGTTTCCATGTAATTCCTACAGACAAGTGACCGTAGTCTACGACAGTGAAGGAAATTGTTCGCTATCTTCACAGCTTTCTGCAAAACATCTCCTCTGAAAATGGAAAATGTCACATAATAGGCCCACTATGCCTGCTGAGAACTGTTCAAAGATTCCACTTGATATACAGAGGATGGGATATTGAGAGCAGAGGGAACACGTAAAGCCAGTAAGCGCTTAAAAACGAAATGAAGATCTAAGAATTCGGAAAATAACATTCATCTAATCTCACAATGTAGTGGATGAGATTGAGTACGTGGCGCATTCTGGGGTAAGTTTTGAGGCCCTTCTTTGTGTGTAGCGGTCAGCCCGCATAAGCGGGATTATATACACATCACATGCGAGCAACTACTTTTTGAGATGAAAATCGAGTGCATGGCGCAATCCAGTGTAGTGAAAACTTTAGGACGGATTCTTATAGATCTCGACGAGCTGAGTTCAAGGCTGTTTTCAGATTTTGAAAATCTTAATTTTAAACCGATTTATAACGAAAAAACGAAAAAAACGCGAAATCGTCTTTGGCGCCAATTGGCGCGCCAAATGACACCAGCATCAAAAATGAATGTCATATTCGTAATCAGGGCATCGAATTACCCCAATAGGCAAAGTTTCGACGAAAAATGAAACTTTGAGATTTTGGGGCAGTAAAGTCGTGGGCCCAATCGGCAATAGGGGAAGGCTGAAAACGGTGAAAAACCAAAGTTTCAACTGGGGAAGTAATGCATATCATTCGATAGCATTTTTCACGGGGAAGCTAACGGGGCACATTTCAGGTCTGCGAGTTCATCTGGAAATGCAAAAAATCTGATCTTTCCACAAGGGCATGACGAGGAGGCATTTCACAGCCACAGCACGGCGGAAGCGCTCGTCTACAAGCAAGTATGTCATCTTATTTCTACACACAAGTAAGCGTACTCTACAACAGTGAAGAATTTCCCCGCTACCTCCTCAGATTTCGGAAAAACCTTCGCTCAAACATTGGAAAATTTCACCAAATAGGCTAACTGTCCTGCCGAAAAATGATCTATGATTTCCATTTGAACACGAGAGGAGGAGATGTTGAGCGCAGGGTCATGTACGTGTTAAGTCATTTAACGCGCCGCTATGGAATAGGGACCATGAAATCTGGAAAAAAGCAATCGATCCATTCACAATACAATGGACCATGTTGAATACGCGGCGCGTTCTGGAGCAACTACTGAGACCCATCTCTCTGAAGGAAGATCATTTTTTGAAAAAATGATCGCTGGAAAATTTTCAGGTGCTTGTTCGAAAGCTCTAATCTTCTAGTTTCTAATTAGCCTTAGACATTTGCAAAAAGTTGATTATGAAGAAAGTTATGAATGTTTGAATGTCAAAAACTCGCGTGTGCACAGAAAACGGAACAACGGGACGATTTTTTGAAATATTGAACATCCACAACATTTCAAATACTCCTCAGGAAGAAAACTATTTATATTTTAAAATTTTGGTGTCCGATTTCATGAAACAGCTTCTGAAAGAAAATATAACCTTCTGAATGGAGGGGTTTGGATTGCAATGTAATTGCTACAAGGTTTAGTTTTTCAGATTATAAGGTAAGGAAAGTTGAGAGATCGAAAAAATCCTGGTGGGTTTCTGAAAGTAGAAATCTTTACGATTAAAATGATGTATTGGTTTACGCAAAAATTTGAAATTCCTTCTATTTAATGAATAAAACTTCATTTGCCTCGATTCCCTCCTCTGAGCGAGACAAAGCGCGCGGATTGACCACGGTCCACCACTTCTCCATGTTGGTGACTGCCATCATTGATGAGCATGATGAGCATTAAATTATGTGAAAGACATGATAGTTAATATGGGGGGGGTCGTACCGATACCCCCGAAAAGGAAGGGGGTCGTAAAAATTTGGGAATTTGCGCAACGCAGGGTTGACCCTGCTCTGAAGAGGCAATGTCATTCAGCGGTGATGGGATGGTTGAAGGCAAGGCACTCGGTGGTGAAGAGCAGTGGCCCGCCAACACTGCAAGTCGCACCAGACATCAAGCGGCTCCGGATACCATCTTAGTAGGTCCGCCAACGCCACCGAGGCTCACCATTTGAATAGGGGATAAGGGATAATCTAAACTGAAAAGTTACTAAGCACAACAGAACAAAATTCAGGAAAATGTCAAGATCAAAACAAGACAGATGGAAAGCGTAAACTGGATCATAACAGAACGCAAAGTAATATATTGGGAAATCGCTTTTGAGCCTTTACGAAAAGATCAAACTTCAGCTTTGATTCTTAGGCTGCGTTCATAGTTCGCGACTCCGGAGAGTAGGATAGTGCGCTGACAAGATCAGATACGTATCGATTGAAATCGCTGGAGAGTAGGATATTACGATATCACGATAGTAGGATAGTAGTAGAGTACGCGAATTAGGATAGTAGGCTATTCCGCTGAACATATCAGATACATATTGACTGAAATCGCTGGCGAGTAGGATATTAAGCGACCAGTGTGGATTTATAAAAGTTTTCATTGTTTCCGAATTTTGGGCTAAACTAGCTTGTTTTCTTTGGTCAACGTTCTGTCTTCATGATTTATGTCTCTCCTAAATGATTGAACTAATGATTAAACTTTTGTTTCCTTGTGAACATTTACATAAATCATTGATCACTCAATTTGCACCGGCGCCCATGTCCTTGGGGGGAACATCCCAGTGAGTGCGCCAATTACTGTACTTGTGACTGAGCCTTAGGCAGGGCCTTTTGAATATATTTTTGATATTTTATTTGATATTTTGAGTCTTTCGGTACCACAAATAATAATAAATTTTCGATGCATTGGTGTCAACGGCCCTTGATTATTGATTTGGAGTACTGAAATATACTTATAGTTGTTACAGTCACAGTACAAAGAGGCACCAAAATTTATTTCAAAAGAGTCCCAAAAAGTTCGCAAAATATTCAAAAAACTCCAAAATTCCAAAAAACACGAAAAATTTCAAAAGAACTCCTTTGAAATCTTCTGCTATATTTCGGTGTTTAACACCTTCTTCAGGCCTGAAATACATTGATTTAATCACTGGTAAAAACAATATGATTGTTTCCCGAACCCATATATGTACCTACATGTGTATGCCTCAGCCAAGGATTTAGCTGCCCTTACGGGAGCCGCGCCGTTGGAGTGGAATTAAGTGACCTACCGCTCACCCTCTGCTTAAATAGTAGCGGACGGACTGTGACGGTCATTGCATGTGATATTGAAAAACCATATGCCATTGGGCACGTAGTTAATTTAATAGTTGTAGAGCGTCACGTAGTTCGTCCTTACTATTTATTTCGGGTGATAGTTTTCTTATTTCTAATGCCTCCAATAGCCTCCTTTCCACCGGGTTCCCTATAGAGCGGTGTAGTACCTTAATGGTCAACGAAGGCGGTTCCCCAAATGTGTGTCCATGTGCCATGGAGACCACACTCAACACCAGATGGTGTTCCTATGGTAATGCCGTATCTGAACGAGAGTACGGCACAACAGTTAAAGTGTGGTCAAAAGGTCAAAGCTCCCCATACGCCTTATATTCCGTCCACCACCCAATCTCAGACATCTACTGACCTATTCAAGACCATATGAAGAAAAATGTGGCAGAAGGAATTGTGCATACTGCAACGACAATAAAATTTGCCAATTGAGGGGTACCGTATATTTGATAGAATGCCAAGGATGCGGACAAAAATACGTTGGGGAATCAAAAAGGCCTCTTTACAAGCGTTTGGATGAACACAGAAGGGCATTACAAAACCCAGCCTCGTATCCAAACAGCAGCTTCTCCAAGCACCGCACCACAAAGCACACATATGGGGAACCGCCTTCGTTGACCATTAAGGTGCTACACCGCTCTATAGGGAACCCGGTGGAAAGGAGGCTATTGGAGGCATTAGAAATAAGAAAACTATCACCCGAAATAAATAGTAAGGACGAACTACGTGACGCTCTACAACTATTAAATTAACTACGTGCCCAATGGCATATGGTTTTTCAATATCACATGCAATGACCGTCACAGTCCGTCCGCTACTATTTAAGCAGAGGGTGAGCGGTAGGTCACTTAATTCCACTCCAACGGCGCGGCTCCCGTAAGGGCAGCTAAATCCTTGGCTGAGGCATACACATGTAGGTACATATATGGGTTCGGGAAACAATCATATTGTTTTTACCAGTGATTAAATCAATGTATTTCAGGCCCTGAAGAAGGTGTTAACACACCGAAAAATATAGCAGAAGATTTCAAAGGAGTTCTTTTGAAATTTTTCGTGTTTTTTGGAATTTTGGAGTTTTTTGAAATTTTGCATGTGAAGTTTTTGGGACTCTTTTGAAATAAATTTTGGTGCCTCTTTGTGTTTGATAACATTTAGGTCCTGATGAGGCTCCGGGACAGCACAATACTGAGAGTCACAGTACAGTTACAATACAGTCACAATGGATGTTACAGCACAAAAATCTTACTTATGTTTCAGAAGAATCGAAGAAATGTTGTGGAACCGACTCGGCAAGATAATTGTTCTTATTAAATCCAGCGTTTCTCTCTCTAAGGCTCAGCCTGGAGGGAGAAACTCAGGTAGAAAGTCGTGCAACATAACTCACCCTTCCTGATACTTGAGTTGGATGGAGAAATTGAAAAATCAATACCTACACGTTTAAATAGCTGCAAGTCATCAACACCCACGTAAGACACGTGGCTACAGATCAGAAGGAGTCTGTTGGATTTCACAGGAAATTCAATTGTGACTTAATCTAGAAGAGAACTCAAGAAAAGAAAGTAAAAAGCAAAAGAAAAGTAGGCAGGAAAAGAAAACAGGCATAATAGGAGTATTGATTTTTTATTTGTGGTTGCTTACTATCCTACTATAACTCCGCCATTGCCGGTCCCAAGCCCGGATGAGAAAGGAGGAGGGTTGGCGCGAAGGGCTAGCAACCCTTCCGCTGTAAAAAATTCTTGATGCTACAGAAACGACGAATACATATAATATTGCTGAATTGAGGAGATCGGGTTTCAGCCTTGTGACGGATGCCCCGATTCTGAATTCGGTCTTCTCACCCAAAAACAAAACTTACATTGGCACATGGAACGTTCGTACACTGAACAGAACTGGCAACCTCGCGCAACTACTTCGTGAATTTGACAACTATCGACTCGATATATTGGGAATAAGTGAAGTTCGCTGGAAGGGTAATGGCAGAATAAACAGTGACAACAGAACGATCCTGTATTCCGGCCACGAAGACAAACACGAAGGAGGAGTCGGTTTTGTCCTGAACAAAAAGGCAACCAACGCTCTTAACGGATGGAAACCAATAAATGAAAGGATAATTACAGCTCGATTCGTGACAAGACATACTCGAATTACGATCATACAGGTGTATGCACCAACAGAAGCTGCAGACGAAGAAGTGAAAAATGATTTCTACGAGCAACTCCAAGAAACCATCGATGAATCACCGCGAAGAGATCTGAAGATAATAATTGGAGATTTCAATGCTCAGCTTGGCAATGACAGAAGCGCATTTGAGAAAACGACCGGACCTTTCACATCTGCTGAGCATTTCAGTAACACCTTGACTTTAACTATTGTTGAGTACAACGCGTTTGATTAACATCTCGCTTGACGAGGTTTGGAACGCTACTTTCAAGAGCCGAAATGCGGGCTAGTATCCCGTCCTGCCGTGTATTGATCTCTTCAAGCTTCAAGCGTCAGTTTCGATAATACTAATCCTACACACAAGACAAAATGATCACTCTTTCCGTGGAAGATTCCTTTAAGGTATCGTTTTCTGTGGTAATGAGGGCGGAGCTTTTTCCGTGGAGATTCCTTTAAGGAAAATTCTCGGCGATCGCGGAGTGGACGGGCATGGCCTTGTTAGGCCGTTAGAGTATACCTTTCGCCGCGAAATGCGCATCGTACTGCACACTTAGAAACTCCATGCCTTTAGACTTCGGGCATTTTCCTTTTCTCGACCTCCCACGCCACATGGAATCCTTCTTAAGCCACCGAGGCCCTTTGGCCCCTGACTACTGCTTCCAGTGGTTCATGTAATTCCAAGCTGCACATACATTTTATCGTAATCTCTCGTTTTAAGTAGAGTGCACCATGCTGCGTCTCATAGCGCACAGCACGCGCTGCAACTCGTCCTTTGCCGCATCTGCGTCTCTTCCTTCACCGCGCGACGGGCCTCTTGAGGGACACCCACGGGGAATATTCCAAGTCGGGAGCAGGCGAGACCCTAAAGATGTGGAACGATGCGTGTTCCGCAGCCAAGAGTATACTTCCACTGCCCTAGCAGGGCCAACCGCGCCGCCGCAGCGGCACGCCTACCCTTTGCACGTCTGATTCTAGCCGTTTAGCAGAGAGAGAGAGAGCGTGAACGTTGAAGAGGGCAGGCATGAGAGTGGCGTAACGCGGAAATCAACGGGCAAAGGAGGAGTCTCCTTTTTGGGATTCTTAACGGTTTTTCATAGCTTTTTTTTCATCCTTGCACAACTGCCTGCCTCTACGCTGATTCTAATGGGCTGCTTTTTCATCGCAAATTTCACCTTTTAGCCCATGACTCCTTTAAATTGGATCATATTTATACAAATGCACTTGAAAGTTTTCGATCTCATTTCACTCTTAAACGTTTTCTTTGGATCGTTGTCGAAATCTGGACCTTTTTCATGCAAGTCGCAAATCACGGAGGTGTCCACTTTTACTTTGGTATTGTGCTGAGAGAGTAAGGTAGACTGCAACATGAAACTTGAAAAAATTCACTCCAAGCAGATTTAAAACTCTACAATAAAGAATACATGAGGCAAAGTTATTGTAGAATTTTCATTGAGCAAAAAAAGCATGCAGAACAATCACAAGTTGTACAGATATGTGTAGAAAAACCAAGGTAGTTGTAGGCAACAAGTATATTAAACATTTCAATTGAGCTCACGAAAGGGTTCACCGGCTTTAGAAACGAGAATTGAGTACGCACGAAGTGGGGAGGTGGGGGAGGGAGAGAAACAGCCGCAACCGCGGCATGTGGCACTTCTACGGACTCTCCGTGAGAAAGAGGCACCTGACAGGATGCCCGTCGCGCGGCAAGAATGCAGGTCGCAGACGGGTTAGCGGACGAGACGCAGCGCGCACTTCGGCGGTTCGGCGTTCGTCGGGTGCAGATCATACACCACAAGTGAGGACGGCCTCCACAAAATGTAAATGTTTTCTGTCAATGAGATGATTACCTGTTGTATTTTGTCAGTTGTCACTTATTACAACTAAAAATGCTATGAATCACTACAAACCAATTTACTTAGAGGCCGTCGTAGCTTGTGGTGTATGGTCTGCACCCAACGCTCTTCTCGGTTTTTGAAAAGCAGGGCAAACAGGATGCACCACAGTACGTCCCACATCACCCAGCACATGCTGCAACTCGTCCAGTGACCCGTCTGCGACTCTGCCTTCTCGCCGCGCGGCAGGCTTTATGCCAAGTACACGCGAGATAGTGTAAATTTGCACATTTCACCTTTTCACGTATCGTCGTGATCCTGTTCCCCCTCCCCCGTACTGTAAACATTCTCCTGGCTCACGGATTCCTCGTTTTCCTCGGCGCGAACATGCGCGCTGCGGCGAAGACTGCCTCTCCCCAAGTATGTAGCACGTAGAAACTAAAGCGTGAAAGAGATCGTGTAGTTCCTGGCGGTATCCTGGCTGAGACCTGCTACGACATCTGAATAACACCCACACCTGCTCCGTATCTTCTGGAATTATACTGATAAGAGGATGATCCTAACCTATGTACAGGGTGAATGACGGTCGAGGAATTTCTCGACCATGGCTCTGTACTGTGCGAGAGTAGTGCCGAGAGTGAATGTACGCGCGGAGAGCACAGACGGCTCGCGCATGGCGAGTGTGAATGTCCGCGCGGGAGAGCGTAACTGATCAGGCGAAAATCCTCGACAAGCCGTTGAGGAATCCTCGACCGGTATTCACTCTGCCTATGAAGGGCAATCGCGAAATCAAAGGCCAATCAAAAAGAATGCAAAAATATTAGATCGGAGCCGCAACCTGATGATTCATGTTGTTGAAATCCGTCCACCATCGTTTTTCAGGATCGTAAACTTCCACTGTGTCATGATGTGTTGAGCCATCGAAACCACCCATGGCGTAAACCTTTCCGTCGACAGCAGCAGGTGCTACCTATGAACAAAACTTTTCCATCCTTTATCTCTTACACTATTACAACTAGGCAATGAAGACTGTACAGCATAGGGCATATATACGGTGACAAATTTATTAGGGCCTTATTCGAACTCGGAAGGTCGAAACAGAATATCACCCATAGCAAAGTTCACCCATATCATAGCAGACAGTTGCAATTCTTATATGGTATGAGCGCTAATGAGCTTGATAGCTCCTCTAAAACGGGCTTAGACATCGACTTCGGCTCGGACGAACCCTTGAACTTGGTCCAATACTTCCCGGATAAACTTTATCAATCTAGTCGAAGGGAGTCCTTCTGTGCACATTTTTGGACGCTGGTAATCCGAACCTGCTGTGCACGATCCTTATCGTTTAGCGTGAAATATTTGAACAACCGAAAATTTCTCATCCTCGTCAACAAGATGCCTAGATACTTTTTTGCCAATATCTACTACCGTCGCTTACCTTCTGCACCCGGTCGACATATTGGGGGAAGGCCATTTATTGCACCTGGCTGGATCTGTGGTAAGATAAACGACGTCTCAAAGGAATATTTCGCGGAAAAACCATGATTCTATTTCAGCCATAAATCACTGGCTTGAGACTCATTATCCACGATAAGAATGAAAAGAACAGAAATATTGCTTTTGTTTTGGTAAAAAATTCGAAAAATCGAAAGGGCTGCTACGCGTTCAAAGTGCCCACGCACAATGCTGGCGACGGGGATGCTTCCACTTGGTTCTTGGAGTGCACTAGAAACTCTTTCTGGCCTTCTGCTTTATTGCATTCACATCTTACACTTCTACTCCATCCTATTCTATCGATCGATTTGTCTCTACTCTCCGAAATCGCGCGCTTTAACCCGATTCTTTCATTGCGTACGTAGCCGGCCAAAGGCCAACTTCTTTCCATGCCTCGCCTTTGGCTCCGCCCGAATTACCTTCGATGTCCATAGAGTGTAGTTTTTGTTTGTTTCTCTTCAGAAACCGAATCTTCATGCGTGAAACTTTGTGTGCTGTTTCCAGTGATCACAACTGACATATTCATGTTGGGAAAGAATGCAAGAATTTTTCGCGAAGGGTTCCTTTAAGATAGCTCTAAAGCTCGGAAGGGACCTTTAGGCGGCACCTGAACCTAGATTTTGAGTCTGTTTGGGATGTAATGGGTGACGAAAACTCACGCGAGCGTGATATTTTGCACGGTTTCAAACATTGTACGAGGAATTAATGCGCTTTTTTCCTTATCAATATATTTGCTTGTTGCTAATTATGGTGTGTAGAAGAAAACATTTGTTTCCCAAGTTCTGGCGAAGACCTCTTCAAATTGCGACGGCTGGCAAGGAGGCGGATCAAGAGCTTCCAGAAGATCTTCGAGGCTCACAGTTTCTCCAACAGCCGTCGAGAAAATTATAAAGTAATGAACAGGAACATCATGTTAAAACCGATTCCGTAAGAGAATGAAAACGGACTACCAACACCCGGTGGTGCAGAGAATTATTCAGAAAGGGAACGACCAAAAAAGACCGTAGCTCGAACGAGAGTGCCAAACAGCATGAAAGCCCCTGGAAATCCGCTCAAACTGTAGTATTCAGCAAGAAATTGAATATCATCACATGTCAAACCGACAAACTCTCATCCCTCAGGACAAGAAAGAACCGAAGGGAAATGTATGGAACTACGCATTTTTTTGAGGTGCGACGAACCTAAAACGCCGTGTTGTCTCACAAAAATGTTCACCTTTTAAAGGCAAGATTCAGGCTCAAATGGGTGAAGTAATTCTACTCAAATGTGACAAAGGTGGGCCGCCAGTGAGAAAAAAGGAAAAAAAAATCGTGAAATACACAGGAAATACGAGCCTTTTGCTCTACGCTGCGGAGAAGTTCAAAAGGCCGGCAGGGAGATGAGAGATAATGTGAGCGCGGAGAGCGGTAGAGAAGTCCGAGAAGAGAGAGCATAGCAGATCAACATTGCGACGCAGACAAGATATCGAGCGGTGGGCGGAGCGTGTCGCAACAGGTGGAGCGTGTCAAAGTCCTTGGCCCCTAGCGCCTTAGTGACGCATTTCGATGCGGGAACTTGGCGAGTCGCCTGCATCCACTTCTAGCCACTTTAAGGGCTTATTAGGTGGGTCTGAGCCCGAACTTTGCCTTTAAGCGTGTGAAAATTTTCAGAAGTGCCTTCAACTGTGTACCTCAGCTCTCAGTAACATTCATAATTGAGAAACACCCGCAATAATAGACTTTCCTGAAGAATGATGATTTTAGCTCTATCAAGCATCGAGCAAGTCTCCGATGAATTTTACCGATAAAAGCATGAAAATCAAGGCGAAGCTCTATCTAGAAGAGATCCCCGAGAAAGCTGGTGGTTCTATGGAAGCAAAATCTTAACAACTTTATCTTTCTACAGGAATGGGCTCAGGACCATGGACTAATATAACGGTCCACGTTTTTGAGACTAGAATCCGCTCTTTTTGACGACGGATTCTTGGTTTGCAAACAATCTGTATTTGAATACATAAGACTTTAGTATTTGTGGGTTCGATGAATACTATAAGGGATCGAAATGCAAAAATTCCGCTGATTTTGACGAGATTTGAATAAGTTATGGGTTGATGACCTCTGCCGCCATGAGGAAACAATTTTAAACTCGTATCGAAACTGATGTCAGCCACTTCGAAACTTTTTGCAATAACAACATGTTTGAAAAATCATAAAAAAATTTAAAAAATTGTTTTGTTTGTTTTATAAAATTAATTTGTTTCAAATTTTTGTGGACACAAAATAAAGTCCGGACGCTTCTTATGGCGCACGTAGCTTTTCGCCACGTTGTAGTGAGATCTTTCTGCCAATGAAGACCACGAACTCATGTAACCAATGTGCAAAAAGCAGCAAATCTCGGGATGGCTGGGCGGACTGAAGCTCTTTTGTAAGAAATATGGAGTACGACGCAAGCAGAGCATGTGTGCATGACCTGAGAAGGCTAAGGCGCTAACGCCCAAGGAATCATCGTAAGCCCCGCTCACTTCCATGGACCCCCCCTCAAATAAATGCTTAATAAGCACCTCAGTGCAATCCTGAATTTTTGCCTTTATAGCTATTTTTTGTCACCATATCAATGCCCCACACTGTGACATAATACAGCACTCAGACTTACACCACATCGCTTCTTGTGCAAAGAAGGAATTCTTCTCCAATTATTGGGGATAGGAAAGTACTCCTCAGCCGAGTGAACAAATCCACCATCTGCATACACAACACCATCAATCGCTGCAGTTCCCACATATTCTCGATATGCTTCCATCGAGGCAACCGTTTCCCACTTGCCAACTCGTGGGTCAATCCTGAAACAGGTATTGCTAGACTTCTTCGCGTTATCGCACCAGATACAGTGGCCTCCTTAAGAGGCTGGATATACCGAAAAAGGAATATTGAACCGATATCCTATCTTTCTAAGGCTGATGTCAGAGTCCGCGATCCGTCGCAGGTTTCGCGATTTTCGCGATTTCGCGATTTGCGCGAAACCTGCGATGGATCACAGGAGTTGGAAGTGCCCGATGAATACTGCGAGGTGTTGTTTAATCCTGCTGCGAATTCTGCTTGACAGTGAAGATTGAAAGACCACTGTTTGTGATCTACTTGTTTCATGTTCAATGCCTATCAGTTCATTGAATGCTCATGATATCCCTATTCTTTCCTACTAGTTTAGCTCCGCACACCGTACGACAGTGCAATCGCAACACGGCATATGGCTTCGATGAAAAATGTTATAGGCAGGGCGCGTGAGGCGAAGCAGCCCGATTAGGTGATTATGGGCGTTCTAATGAGTATCAATAGACTTTCGTGATCGTTGTAAAACTAGCGCTGTTATGCTGGCTCTACGAGAGAATGACATTTTTTTATACCAAATCGTTTGATAGCGCGTGCGAAGGAGATAGAGTAACAGAGGTTGATCACAAGTGGTAGTCTGAACAGCCAGCTGCTATTGGATTTAGGAACGATTTAAGCGGTCGAAATCCAGTATTGAGATTGCAAATGCATTTGTCAATAGAATAGAGCCCTTATCGTATATCGCTAAAAATCCTTGAAATATCACAATATCTCAGTGGATTTAAGAGTAACTTTTCTTATTCCACGCTTTGAGACGGTGATTTATGCTATATAACAGGCATACAACGATCGCTCAATGAGATTGAATCTGAATGTGAAATACGGTGTCCATCTAGAAACCAAATCTTTCAAAGCCATAAAAACAACGCGATTCTCACTCGGATGGTTCTAGCTATTCATTTGTGGATAGTTAGTGCGGATCTTATCATTCGGATCCCCTTGTACCCCACCAAACATGTTCCCGTCCCACGCTGTACATCACTTCTTGGAACCAACGCCCCACCACTGCTGGGACACGCGCTATGAATATCATGAAATTGGCGTTTTGGCGCCTCTTATCAGATCTTATCAGTCGGTATCACTTCAAATATGTTGCCGTCCCACCCCCTACACCATACTCAAAATACAGCGTTCCATGCCTGCAGCGAAGCGCGCTATGAATTTCGTGACAGACGGACGTACGTACAGACAGACACACACACCACACACACACCACACACACACAACACACACACACACACACACACAGCACACTCACACTACACACACACATATATACTATATATTAGGGCGGAAGTGGTGTAGTGACAAGTGGCGCGCTACCACGCGAGCGGTCCGGGATCAAATCCTGGGTCGTGAGTCGCCCGGGCCAACCAAGCCTTCCATCCCTCCGGGGTCGGTTAATTGGTACCAGACTTGTCTGGGAGGATAAAAACACTGACTTGTACATCGGCTGGCCCCCGCAAGTCATTGTATAGGCCACATCGCATTCAAACGCCACTGCGAATGTACAAATGGAAGTAGAATGCGTGCCGCATCCCAAAAAGGGATTGATCAACGGCAAATGCTTTATCCTTTATTTTTACTTAGCGAATTATATATAGTAGGATTATATATACAGTACTCGCCGTTTGAAATCGAAAATTCACGCGAATAACGCGAATCCTCGTTAATTTCGTGAATTCGTTATAACTCGGTTCAAAATTGAGATTTTCAAAATCTGAAAAAAGCGTTGAACTCAGCTCGTCGAGTTCTATAAGAATATGCTTTTAAACTTTTAAAAAGCCCTACTTCAGATTGCGCCATGCACTCGAGCTTTGGCTCGAGAAAAAATTGTTTGAATGTGGTGCGCATATAATCCCGCTTATGCATCATGATCTTTCTTCAGAGAGATGGGTCTCAGTAGTTGCTCCAGAACGCGCCGCGTATTGTGAAAGGATCGATTGCTTTTTTTCAGATTTCATGGTCCCTATTCCATAGCGGCGCGTTAAATGACTCAAACATGTACATGACTGCGCTCAACATCTCCTCCTCTCGTGTTCAAATGGAAATCATAGATCAATTTTCGGCAGGACAGTTAGCCTATTTGGTGAAATTTTCCAATGTTTGAGCGAAGGTTTTTCCGAAATCTGAGGAGGTAGCGGGGAAATTTCTTCACAGTTGTAGAGTACGCTTACTTGTGTGTAGGAATAAGATCACACACTTGCTTGCAGATGAGCGCTCCCTCCGTGCTGTGGCTGTGAACATGCCTCCTCGTCATGCCCTTGTGGAAAGATCAGATTTTTTGCATTTCCAGATGAACTCGCAGACCTGAAATGTGCCCCGTTAGATTCCCCGTGAAAAATGCTATCGAATGATATGCATTACTTCCCCAGTTGAAACTTTGGTTTTTCACCGTTTTCAGCCTTCCCCTATTGCCGATTGGGCCCACGATTACTGCCCCAAAATCTCAAAGTTTCATTTTTCGTCGAAACTTTGTCTATTGGGGTAATTCGATGCCCTGATTACGAATATGACATTCATTTTTGATGCTGGTGTCATTTGGCGCCAATTGGCGCCAAAGACGATTTCGCGTTTTTTTCGTTTTTTCGTTATAAATCGGTTTAAAATTAAGATTTTCAAAATCTGAAAACAGCCTTGAACTCAGCTCGTCGAGATCTATAAGAATCCGTCCTAAAGTTTTCTAGCGGCACTACACTGGATTGCGCCATGCACTCAATTTTCATCTCAAAAAGTAGTTGCTCGCATGTGATGTGTATATAATCCCGCTTATGCGGAGCTGACCGCTACACAGAAAGAAGGGCCTCAAAACTTACCCCAGAATGCGCCACGTACTCAATCTCATCCACTACATTGTGAGATTAGATGAATGTTATTTTCCGAATTCTTAGATCTTCATTTCGTTTTTAAGCGCTTACTGGCTTTACGTGTTCCCTCTGCTCTCAATATCCCATCCTCTGTATATCAAGTGGAATCTTTGAACAGTTCTCAGCAGGCATAGTGGGCCTATTATGTGACATTTTCCATTTTCAGAGATGTTTTGCAGAAAGCTATGAAGATAGCGAGGAATTATTTTCACCAGCGTAGACTACGGTCACTTTTCTGTAGGAATTACATTTTTTTGGTTTTCCAGATGAACATAGAGAAGATAGAAGACTGAGATGTGCACCATTCGATTCCCCATAAAAAATACTGTCGAACGGTATACAACTCACTTCGTGGAGAACACCTAGTTTACCTGCCACTAGATCCATTTTGTGACATTTCCCAATTTTCGAAGGGATGTTTTGAGGAAATTCGAGAAGGGAGGGACGAACTCTCTTCCCTATCGTAGAGTAAGTTTACTTGTATGTTGGAAAAAGATGATACACTCGGGCTTGAGCGAGTGTTTCTTCCCTGGTGTGGCCTCAAACATCGCTCTCCGTCATGCCCTGAAATAAAAACCAGATTTTTTGGTCTTCCAGGTGGCTCTACGGAGCTGTGGTGTACACCATTCGATTCTCCATGCAAAATGCTATCGAACGATATACATCTCAGTTCCCACTTGAAACTTTCGTTTTTCATCGCCTTTTCCTTATCGCCGATCGCCTTCCTCAGCCCTGGCCACCCACGTGCTATTCACGTGCGCGGTGCGTGATGACTTTCCCACGCACTTTCGACACGCATAGCGGTGTATCGATCGGGCTGCCCGCCAGCTACCGAGAAAGGCCATCGGCTGTCACGTGAGCTCTCACGCACCGCGCACCTAGCGAATTATATATAGTAGGATTGTTACAGAAAGGGAGAAGTGCACAAATTCTGCCGCGCAGTGAGAACCAGAGGCGATGCGGCCGCGCCATGCACATTTGATGGGGTGCTAAGTGGGTTGGGGGGGGACCACGCGGCGGCGCGGCAGTCTGCTCGCCTGGCATGTTCGGAAATCCGTGGGCCAGGGGGAGTGTAGGCAGTCTAGGGGGTGGGGGTGGGGGCAGTCACTTGACATGCGTGAAAAGCTGGAATGTTCGAGTTTACACTGTCTCGCTCGAGAGAGCCCAGGTGAGCAGAGCCGCGCCGCCGCGTGGTCCCCCCCCCAACCCACTTAGCACCCTTGATGGCAGCGACTGTTCCGAATGGTCGCGTCACAGGCGGGCTTAACCGCCCGTTGCGCAAACTTCAATGAGAGGATCGTAATTGGCTAATAGAGGGGAACGGGAGAGTCGTAAGCTCAAGTATCAGCCACAGAATTCAAGGTCCTAGGGCATAGAAAGTGACCAAGGATAAAAACACTGCAACTACTTTTAGTCACAAACAATTGGATGGCGTGTTCCAGAACAGCACATCTTGTGGAACAACTTCATATTCCAGTGAGCACAAGCAAACGAATTCTTACTCGAAAACCATATTGCTTTTAAAGGCAAAAGTCGGGCTCAATAAGGGGGTATTATGGCGATTGAAACTGAGTATAGAGATGCGAAGTGGAACGACAGTGGAGAAAAAACTGAGAAAAACCGTCGACAAGGCCGTTAACAAAACCCTCTTTCCCACTAGCAGTGAAGGAGGCTGGCTTGGGGAAAGAGGCACGTACAAACAAGTTTTCTGGAGATGTCAGTCGTTCTATCGGTTGATACGGCAATCAACCTAGCTGATTTCACACGTTATGCCAGCCACGCACCACTTCCGGAGGTGGGCGGTCCTGGATTGACCAGGCGGCCCTGGATTGAAACCGAACGCCCCGGGGCCTTAACGGGTTTTTCAAGGTGGGAAGTTGCTGCAATGTGTGCAGCTACCCACATACAACCTCCAGGCACGGGAATTACTTCTCTAGCGTGCCTGAGCCCGACCTTTGCCTTTAAACTGAATCAAAGTAGAGGGAAATGCCACAAATTCGTAGGAATGACTTCTAGAGTCTCAATAAAAAATTCTGGCAGAGAAAAGGTTCTCATTCAAAAATCTCGGAGAATTTATCGAACGCTATCAGGTACCGTTCTTATAAATGTGAATTGTTTTTACCGCCTCTTATTATACCGATCTCAAAGGAACTTATGTGGATTTAAAGGTTGAAGACTCGTGCTCTAGGAGAATGGTTTGACAAATCTGTCGAGGGAAAAAAAGGGACAACGGGACTGATTTCTGGAAGGGTGGTGATCCTTCTAGAAAGGTTCTGTACTTATTCAAAAGCCATGGCTTTCCGGTTTATGATCAGCCTCAAAAGTCTGCAAAAAGTTAATCATGAGGGAACTTATGAATGTTTGAATGTTGAAAACCCGTGTTGTTGAAACCCGTGAATGTTGAAACCTCCCTTCCACCGTCTCATTTCACTAACCATCGAAACTCGCTGTCTCTTCCCACAACACACTACACACTGGAGTCCTCCCTCACCTATTGCTCCAATAGCTGTTGCTACTGGTAGCATCATTAAACATGCTATCACTCAAATACCATAGCTCCCCCTACAAAAAAACCCCTTCCGCAACCCTAAAAGCGGCTTGGAGCGGTGGAGCGAAGTTAAAAAAAAGTGGGGGGGGGGTGGAGAGGACAAGACAGATAACGAAGTCCGCGGATTCACTGTTACCGTAATCCGCGATAGCATTGGTGCGCGTTCTAGTAAGATTGGCGCGTCCTTTAGGCGACGCAAGCATCAGTCGCTCCGTTACGAGGCGATGATTAACAATCACGTGAGAGGACTAAGCCTAATAAAGGAAGGAAAGAATGCATAAATGCTGTAATATGCGAGATATGCTGCGACAGTGCTCGCAGAACTCCAGTAAAAACCTGAATCACCAGGTGTT
>MU868833.1:18711-41738 GCA_036418205.1 Ostertagia ostertagi | reverse complement strand
TCTCCTTCTTATGTCATCGTCTGATCACTGTTAACCGAGGCACCAAGCATTTTCCACCAAAGTTTCAGAGAGTTCCGAGATGCTAGGTTGTTGGAGGAGTCTTTACGATTTTCGTCATTTACACGCTGGTTTTCGAAACGACACGACACTGTACCAGTTGTGCGCCTTCCTCAAACGATGTAGGTGATCGGTGGTAATACCTAAGGTCACACCTGGGACTCATGCAAGTTCGCGTGCAGTTTACCATGGGAGTGTCCACACCAGCTTGCGCAAGCGATCATTGCGTAGTTCGAATCCACGTCCCGATCAGGCAGAACTTTTAAGCTTGGAGTCTCCCTCACAGAAGTATCAGACCAACTTTGCAGTGCATTCACATAAATTACGCTCTCCACACGCAGCATGAATGCGACCTCAACTGGGCTGCAAAAATCAAACCGTACAGTAAAAGGTCATGAAAGTATTGTTGTGAAGTTCCATATTGTTGAAAGATGATAAGACTGAAAGGTGATTTGTTTGGCGTCTTGGCGTCTCCTGTTACTTCTATTAAGAACCCTTTCTTTTCCAAGCTTGCGTTTGGTCCCGATTCTTGCTTTATATCTTTTTGTTGTCAGGTAAACTCTATCGCATCATCTCAACCCTATCTCTCATATCTCATATCTCTCTCTGCTTCCTCCACCCTATCTCACTGAACCGCACGTGTGCTACACTATTGCCTAGTTTAAATAGTGGGCCTGGCGCCAGACTGTTAGGGGTAGGGAATACCTAACATCTTAAAATCCGGTCCCAGGTTCGGCATGCGTGCCTCTGTGCCTGTGTCGAGTGCTGTAACTCCTAGCACCATCCACTCCGTCGTTTATTTGTCAACATTCATACCAGCAGTAATGTGCCACTGTTTTGTTCAGTTTGTTTGCTTTCTTTTTTTCCATAACCGCCCCTCCAACGTGTCTTTGATTTCTGAAAGCCAATCTAATATGGAAGCAAGAAAGGTACCTCAATCATCTGTTCGGTGTCCTTGATTGAGTTGCTTTTTGTTGCTTCATTTTCCTTATTCTTCTTTTTTCTCTTTTTTAAACTCAATTTATATGTCAGTTGATTGCTCTTAGTGCGTCACATTACTACATGTTGTTTCTACTTGTCTGGCGACTGATAATGAGAAAGATAGGATAAGACAATATAAGAGAAAGTTAACGGCGGATAATGATTATAAATTTGCACGTTTATGCCCGCCTCATATATGCACAGGTCAAACTGCTGGAAGGCGTTAAGCAAGTAAAAAGTGAGATATTTTGGAAACCGCAAGGACTGTCCTTACAGCCTAGTAATCGCTTTACTCCATTTAGAAAAATTGTAAAATTAGTGGCGTGACATATGTAGAGAATGGGTGGCAACAGCAGTGCTGCTTCCATTGTTGATCTTTGCGGTTACGAATCCCTTACACCCCTTTGGAGCAAGGCGACTCCCTGTCGAGAGTTAGCTCGACCCTCGTACACCTTGCCGGCAAGGATCAGCTACCCCTGTTGCGTTCTTTCAGCCGTAGGAATTCCACACCCTCTCTGTTTGCAGACTGTCCACGCTGCTAACAGAGGAATAATTCACCTCAATATGTCGCGGGGTATGCCTTTAGCCTATCCACCAGGATACACAAATACAAAAAACGTAAGCACTACCCTCTTTGCTTTTCCACCTTCATCTAACTTCACGCAATAACTTGATCGAAGGCGAATAATTCCGTCCAGCTCTTTGCTCTAATGACCTCACTAGCGTAAAATGGTAGTGTGGGGGTAGTGGAGATGAACGAATGAGGCGGCTCTTTGAACTCTGAGTACAGAACCGCCTCTCATAATGGCCGTGCGCTTTGCTGAATGAAGCCACCGAGCTTCTGGAAGGTGCCCATTCACGCCTAATATTTATTCAATAGGGTTTACGTACGAGAGCCATGCAAGATAACACCTCAAGAACCCAACGAGTAGATTGTAAATTCTCAAATAGTGAGAGAAATGGTAAGATTCCTCGAATGTGCTGCTTCAGTTTTTTTCTTTTTTTCAAAACGCTCCCTGGAATCATTAGGGCATCTTATCAGGATTGATCTCCTGGAGCTATCACACCCATTGTTACACCTTTCCATTCACATTACCCTTAGCCCTATTCCCTTGCATCACTACGGTTCGGAAGCGGTATCGCTATAGAAAATTAGGTTGAAAATAGATACAGTATATAACCTTACCAACGTAGAACATTTTATCAGTGAATATTTTTAGTGGCTGGGTACGTGGTCCATGAATATGTGGTGCCTCGTTCACAGAAACTTGTAGAAGTAGGAAGTCCTGATGAAACCGATGACTGAAGCATTAGAAAAAGCTAGGATAAACTCGCGGGAGGGTCGACCGTGTAACGGGCTGCAGAAGCTAACCAATCACAGATGAATGGGCATGTCAACGGCATATGCTACCGACACGCCCCCTCACCTGTGATTGGATGAATCGCGCGTGTAGACAACTGCCAATGCGCGTGCTACCAATCACAAACTAGTAGGCGTGTGAGTAGTATAGGTTGTCGACACTCCTGCAGCCCATAAATCCGATAGTTGTCCTGCAAGTTTATGTCAGTTTCATCTTGGAACCATCACAAACCTTCGCTTCATCGACATACTCTCGGCAAGAAGTATCTGCCTCAGGGTCAACCGTCACGTTCGTACATTTTCGGGATTTTTGCGACCCCCTAGCTTTCAAGGGGGTCCAGTTTCGACCACCTGTTTTGTTAAAGTGCTTAAAAGTGCTAAACATGCGTGCCGTTGCGCAGAAAGCGTCTGCATTGCGGCGCCAGCTTTGGAGCGCGGCAGGTATCACCCGGGCGCTGGAAGGACGGGACGCGGCGAAGAAAAAATTTTAGAGGGGAATAACTTTCTTAGGACGTGCTTTTTGACTTGTTGAGGTGGATTTCGATTGTGCCTAAGGTGGGCTTTTAGAAGATTGCAAGGATTATCTTACTCTCCCGAAAGTACTTCTGTTAAAAGTGGGAAACCCAAAATTCTGAGGAGTCGCACCTTCAACTTTGGAGGCCCATAAAATTTTTCGTATGCGATATTTTGGAATGTGTGATATGTGTGAAAAGTTTTAGAAACTCCTATATTTCTCTATCAAAACGTGTAAAAAGTTTAGTGATTCTCTCTTTTTTTTAAAAATTGTCCCGTTCAAACATTTTTCGTGCGAAAGCGAGTTTTTGGGCTTTCAGCGACCGTAACTCACTTCATTTTCATTTCTGAGATGCACTTTTTTCATGGGGTGAAAGTACAGGATTTGCTCCTTCTAACAAGCTAAACCGTTTTTTTCACACCCATTTCTCGAGAAAATCACACGTTCGAACATTTTTTTCCCATGGGTGTTTGAGCAGCACATGCGAGTTTTTGGAAATTTCAGCAATGATAACTTCCTTCAAAGAGCTTGTTAGAGAGGGATAAAGACATTTCTGAAGACTACGAGATTTCCGCTTCCATACAAGTTTCACAGTACATTGGAAGAAGCGTCCCCAAAAAAGTAGGTCTTCCAAGAACTTTGTTTTCAGCTCCGAGAAGTCAAACCTTTCATAGGGATGCATCCAACTGTTCTTTACTCCTTAAGAAAACGCTGAAATTTGCCTTGAGCTGCCTCTTTGTGCATAACAAATCGAATCTAATGCGGTCTGCACAAGCAAAACTTGCCCTCGGATACGCCGTGCACGCGCCTGCGGCTGGCTGCGACCCCTTTGTTCGAACAGTTCGAACAGACGGTTGACCCTGATCTGCCTTCACTAGCGCGTTCATGCTGACGACGTTGACGAGGAATTTCGGTTGACACAGCGGGCGCACGTGTTCCAATGACTGTAGTGTCATTGTGAAACACTCAGGCAACGCAAACAAATAACCTAGCCCCTCCTACCTTTGAAAAGAACTGTTCCCTAGATTTTAGGTCGAACTAAACCCATTGAACCACAACTTCAAAAATCTGGAATGAAATCTTTTAGGTATTCATGCCTAGAAGCATTTCGAAAATGCACAACACTGAAGAAGCATAGCGTTATTTGTAGATTCAATTCACATACCTGCTCCTCTGATGACACGCGGAGCGCTTCACTCGAAATAATGTCGACTAACTGATCAACGGTGAGCCGATAAAATTCCTCAGTTCCAACAATCTTCTGAAATTGAATGGAACTGCACGAAATCACTTAGATAACCTTGAAGGCATCGCGCGCAGAACGGAGCAGCTCCTGGTATGCATACGTATCGGCAAACTCTCGAATTCTCCGACATTTTGATAAATCCATTCTCTTTTTCAGGAATTCACAACACGGCTTCTATAATTGATGGACTAGATTAAAGTTGTCATGACTTCTCAGTCATGATATGGATTGGACCCCCAAATAACCTGATTCTAAGCCCCTTCAAATTTACAACATACAAGTGACGATCTGCGCCACATTATATTCTAAATTTAACGCGCACAAACTACAATCGATTCCAACATGCCATACCTATAGGTCCGCCTACTAGCACAGGTATATATACCGCCCTCGTCTGGGGGGTATAACGAAGGCGCTCCGGGCGGCAGCGGCATTCTTCCGCTCCGGTGTCACTTTCAGTTTAGTTTCATTTAACTCCTCCTTCTCTCTTCCGGAGCCCCGCCCCGCGCACCAATTACCTTAATTCACTCCTACTCCTACAACAACGCCACGACAAACTTATGCCGGTCGGCTCGCCACCTCGTCAAGATAACAAGACAACTTACACGAGAAGACATAACCTAAGACACCAACAATACAAGATGCAATGACAACTTCTGCTCTCTTCCTCTTCTCCAGTGTGTGTTTCCTCATTGTTGTGGTAAAGTAAATAAACGATTTATTAGATTTCTACACTGCCATTGAATCAAAACATGGTGCATCGGTCGGGAATCGAACCCGGGTCGCCCGCGTGGCTGGCGAGCATTCTATCAGTGAAACACCACGCAGATCGGAGATAAATCCAGAGTATAGAGGTAATTCAGTCAACGACTGTCTCCCAGCAGCTAATGTGGCTCCCACTTTAACATCTGCGCAACGACAAAATTTGCGACCAGAGAATTTACTCTGAATTTCTCTCCGATCTGGACTATGAAAGAAAAAGGGTTATGGAGGCAAGAAAGTAGGTGCACTAGCGACGGCAAGATTAGGATGAGGTGCTGGTGAAGGCCCATCTGGTTCCCGGTCGCGCTCACCGCCGGCACGAGGAAACGCTATATCAGCAAGGTACAGGATGTGTCATAAATATTGCACCAAATTTTGAGCTCGAATTCTGTAAGTGTTTTTGAATTTTCTTCCGAGATTGGTAGGCCTTTCAATCCTCTATCCTCTTGTCAATGACCATGCTGAATTCCACGGCCTACCATTCGGTTTGCATCTCATTGTGCACCTACTACTCAACTGAGTGTCTAACCCCTCAAACAGATATTGGACATCCGGTGATGAGCATCGGCCTTGCTCAGATTTCAATCGCTCCGCGGTCTACCGTGATCAAAGAAAAGACCAATAAAATTAGTTTTTGTTGTGGCTGCTCTCTTTCACAAGTTCTGACATGTTGCATCTCAGGAAAAGCATGATGAAGCGAAACGACTGCACTACCCAGATTGGTTCGAGAAAGGTGACCAGAACGCTGGCGTTTCTAAAAATAGCCATGTAGGGAGTGGTCGGACAACAACTGCTCACAGTTCGTCACGAGTTGCATAAGCACCACCGATCCAGTGAGAAGAGCAGAGGTAAAAACTTCAAAGTGCTGGAGTCGATGGCCGAGAATGGCGATTATGTGGGCGCCGTTTTTATCGACGAAAAAATTCCTCACATGGAGCAGAACTACAATCTTCAACCGGAGTGAATATCGCCTGAGGATTCCTCGACGGCATTCTCTGCCCGGTCAGACACGATCTCTCGTGCGGACATTCACACTCGCCATAGGCGTGCCGTGTCTGTACTCTCCGCGCGGATGTTCACTCTCGACACGACCCTTACATGGTGGAGGGAAATCCTCGACCGTTATTCACCCTGGTCTCAACTACCGGTCGCTCACCATCACTGTATGTTTACAAAGGAATACAACTTGATACCAGAGCGAGCCAAGGAAAATTTCAGTGTACCATCTGTTACTGGGGTATCTAGCCACTTTTAGGGGAGGGGGTGATGATCTTTTCAATAGGACTCAGCTTTCGCATATGCGGCTAAACTTGTTTAGGAGCGCTGATTAAACACTGTCTCCGATTTTCCATCATCAACAAATGGCTCTTCTATTCTTTGACTTCAGCGTGCTCGACCATCCGATGTGGGCTATGTCGAGGGGTGAAGCCTGTGTTGAACCTTGCATCCAAAAGGGTGAGCTGGAGAATTTTCTCCGCAAAGTTTCGAAGAGAACACTCCAGGGTACCATACGGGCCAGAGTTGCGTTCAAAGCAGCTGGTAGCCATACTCACAACAACAGGAGAGCATGTCCAATGAATGTCATTCTTTTAATATGTAAATTTATTGCTAGAATTTTTGTGAAGCCTCTTGAAAATACTTCATTCTGTAAGAAGTTACAAATAAATAAAAGTGGTGCAATATTTATTGGACAGCCTGTATTTGGAACTATCACCGCCATATTCTGATTTTCTTCTCCAATCGTAAGTCCACCGTTGTGTGGGGCAAGGAAACAACATTGCCTATAGATTGCCCTTAGCATAATGCCAGTGTTTGATTTCACACAGACAACCTCCATAAAGGATAAAGGATAAAGCATTCGCCGTTGATCAACCCCTTTTTGGGATGCGGCACGCATTCTACTTCCATTTGTGCATTCATAGTGGTGTTTAATGTGATGTGGCCTATACAATGACGGGGGGAGGGGGGCGCGATGTACAAGTCAGTGTTTTTATCCTCCCAGACAAGTATCGTACCAATTACCAGACCCCGGAGGGATGGAAGGCTTTGTTGGCCCGGGTAACTTACGACCCAGGCTTTGATCCCCGGCCCGCTCGCGCGGTAATTGTGCCAATTTTGCTACTGCACCACTTCCGCCCTCAACAACTCCTTTTCCTCGTTAGTGTAGTGGTGAGTATCCGCGTGTGTCAGGCAACCACCATAGTACTGGATCGCTCGCCCAGTCGCCCCACTCCCCCTCCCCCCGAAATTGAAGGGCAAGGGGACTTCTGTAACTAGGGTTCTTAGCTGTTATTTTTCGTTTCCTGACGCATTGCTTCCACTTCTACTTCTACATTCCACTGGCATCAATTCACCGCGAACACTGCCTTTCACCTCCATTTTAAGATGTCTCTATTCCCACTTCCCCTTATTCTATTCTACGTAACACTATAAATTACTATGCAAAAAATTGTTCAAGTCCTAGGCTTCCTATCTATCGTCCTACCTAAAAAGAGAGCTGAATACATACGGCCTCTCCTTCGAGTATTCTCAGACTTCGGTTTACAATGATACAGAACAGCGGATATTTCAATGAGGTGGAGCCTTCCAGGTGTGAGCAGCCTAACTTGCACATCGCCTAATTGGAGGAGACCAGCAGCTGACAAAATGCTGAGCACGTTCTCGTCAATGATTGTTATCTTCCCAGAGTAGCAGAAATCAACAAGTGCTTAAAGTGTCGAGGCTTCGATATCCACAATTTTCACCTCTCCTGCAGAAAAGCTACATTGAAATCCGCAATGACATTACTAAAAAAAACTTTGAAATCACAGTTGTAAAATTATAAGTTGAGACATACTCGAACGACTTTCGATCATGTCATTGGTGAACATTGCTTTGAAATAATTTGAATATGCAGCGAGTACATTTCGATTGGCGTTTGTTCGTGTGCCCTGGAAAACCTCAACTTCACTGTATGTGACAGTCACGTACTCCATTACCTTCTATTAGGTTGTCTCAAAATCTCGTTTTATTTTTTGGATCTCCCTTTATAAGCTCCTTTGGCCATTTTTAATTTGCTTTACATGAGCTATGGACGGGCGTAATGTGTGGTAGCTTATAACCTAATCACGCCCATCCTAGTCGCGGTCTTTGAGTTCAAAGTGAGAAAAGAAAAGAGGCATGTTTTTCACGCTCTGACTCCAGATTCGCTCTTAAGCCACAAATTGATCGGAGCCGGAAGTAAGATCTGCTTCACTATACATCTTCTTGTCATTGCCAGCCATGAGGTATCAGAATGGTTGTACCTAATTTGCTTAGGAGAATACAGCAGGGATAAAGCCCTCTTCCAGGAAGGTCATCGGTATCGGATTTGGGCAGGCTGCGCTCTCTCATGGGAGCCAATCCACACGGGGCAATATGCTGTGTGGCCACCGTGCCCTGTTGTTTGAGATGCACGTTTCATAGAGGTTCTCGCCTGTTTATAAAAGAAATGATTTCGCCAAAGTATCGCTCACGATTTGACCATTGGTGACAAGAACGCAACATGAGTTTTGGCTGAACTTTGTTTTCTACTCCACACGTACGTACTGATTGAGCAAAGCCGCTACTGCAGTTTAAAAGTGCAGTTTCCGTGACAATCACACGCAGAAGCCCGGCTGACTAGGTAGAGCAGAAGAAGCTAAAAATGGACAAATTTACCACAAGGTCATTCTGCGCCTTTGCTGGAATGTTCTCAAGTTAACCACAGGAAACCTCCTTGCTACAGCTGTGAAATGAGTGAAGCCTTGTGAGATCATGGCAGAGAACCACAGCGAGCCTCCGGCAATTGTCCTCAAAACTCATAAAAGTATACCTGCTTCACGACAACCGCGACCACGCGTTTTAGAAATGACGCGGCTCTACAGAGTGGCTGAAAATTGCGTACGCCATGAAACACGTTCTAACTTAATTTTTTGCGCACAAAGATTTAACCTTGGCATTTTACGACTGCAAACAAAAGATTTGGGGTAGCTGCCAACATTTTTGATAGAGGCCTCAATTTGCTTCAGCGAAAAGATGGTGCTGTGCAGGTGTTCTACGCATATTGCATTCCAAACTTTAGGCAGTTCTTTTCAGAATCACTAAACTTTTCGCACTTCGATTCTTTAGCAGTTTTTCAATGAAACCCTAGAGAGAGAAATTTCATGAATCCGCATTCGGGTTCTAAGCAGATCACGAATCCGTTGTCACAAAATAGCCGATACTGGTCTTGAGAAGTGTATCGATGCATTGGTCCATGGATCCGAGCGCATTCCTGTAGAAAGACAGAATTGTTATGATTGCACTCCCAGGGGGCAACAGCTTTCTCGAGGACCCCTTCTTGATAGACCTTTCCATTATTTCCGCGCTTCTATGCACAAAAACCTGTGGAGGTCGCCTGAAACACTGATCCAGCTTCAAATCATAAAATTTCCAGGGAACAAAATTCCTGTCGGTACCTTTCTTGATGGATGTTAGCAAGAGCTGTTAGGGAAGGCTACAGGTGATTCTGAGAGTTTCAAGGCACATAGATGAACCATCATTTGTTAAACCCCAGGGCATCCTAGGATCGCCGCACCCCGAAAACATTCCGCAGCTTCATATATTTTTCCTCCCGATCTTGTTTTGCTTGAACGATGGGAAACTGCCCGTTTGATATGCGACACCGTAAATTTAGTACTCCACTTTCGGTGGCATCTGAACCAATTTTCGGAAAGTATGGTTCTGTCCTGCACTCCTATTCAAGCCAAGGTCGTCATTTTGGTCATTTCACTTTTTTAAAAATTCTCCTCACACATCGGGTGTTGGTCCGTTCTCTTTGTCTTGCGTGTTCAGTTTAGGGATGGTCTTCCTCTTTCCAATGCTTTCAGTGTTTTGAACGGTTTGTAGAGAAACTGTGTGCTTTGAAGAAATCATTTAGCTTTCAGTCCAGCTGTGTGCTTTCCGCGCAATCGCAGTCCAACTTGAACAGGTCTTTGTCTGAACTTGGAAAACAAATTTTTTCTCTTGCAAACCGATAACTCGCAATAGACAAGCAGTTCGAAAAGTTGAAGCACCCATAAACTCCTCACACGAAGCGAAATGTCGCGCGCACGTAATTTTTCGCCACCCTGTAGATGTTGAAGCATACTGAAAGGTCCTACCATATCACCGTGCAGCGGAGATCAGCCTCTTTCAAAAGACATATGTCCTTTTTGCTCAGCGATCTTCTCGCAGACAAAAAAATATGTTTTCCCCAAGCACCTCAAATCAACCTAACTGCCTTTCTCAGCTCGTAGCTGCAAGCCTTCTGGGAATTGAGCGGCCACTCTTTGGCTGTCATTGTCACAATTCACTGGTAGTGATGGTGCATGTGTCGATGACAGATAGTGTTTGTGTTTGAAATAAAGTACGCTCAAAAAGAGGTTGACAATAAGCACAAACTTTTGAGACAACCTGATATTACCTTCTACGGATTACCTCAGCAACAAGGGTCACATCACATAGCCGCGCATCGTGACGAAGTCCTATGAGTTGAGATAGCAAAAAGCGAGTGTGATCAGGATTCTAAACATTGCAGATCCATTTTGCTGAACACAAAAGCCCTTTCAACCGCAAATTTTTATATGGGGAAAAAACTTATCTTACCATTGTTTAGTATTTGTGAGCATACAGATAACACTATAATCAAATTTGGAAGCTTCTCGACCACATACTAAAAAAGTGGGAAGCCGTAAAATTTAGCTCAGCTTCTTGGCCTTTAGCCAGCTGATTCGAACCAATTCCAAATTTTTTAGTTATGACGAAATAAATCGATGTTCTGATTTGATCTGATGATCTTGCGCCGCCAGTAGCGAAAAGGTTCAAGGATTCCACAGTAAAGTCGGAGGTCACAGCAGTGGAAACATACCTAATCAAAAGGCAAAAGGCCGTTCTTAAGGGCGCGGGATGATGCGGATTCCGAGTAGAAGGGATGCCTAGCAGGGTCGCACTCACTTTGTTGCTCGCACATCCTCCCACCGTCTGATACAGCCGTTCCAGCAGGGAGAACGGTGTCGCTGATGTTGCCAACACCAATGAGACACGCCTGACGCTTTTGGAAAGCGGGCAAAAAAGGGGTGGCTCTAGGCCGATTCTCTTGATTATTCCTTCATAGCCAAGTGTATCGATGGGTCGATTCAATAGAAGTTGCGGCACGACTTGTCTCTGGGTCGGATTTGCTGAAATCCCGAAAAAAAAACGTCGAAAAATCTAAAAATCTCCGGGTTTGCTAAAATCCCCTACCTACCCATAAAAAAATCAGTTTCACCTCAAACTCACATGTGATTTCAAGCGACTGAAACGGGAACGACCCCCCCCCTCCCTCCTACCAACTCAACCAAGTACGACTCCCCATTGTTACTAGTAACAACGTAGGGTTGACCCTTGTCCTAGGTCCTCTAATCGTCTATGCTCTAGCCATCGCGGCAGGACCATTGAGGAAAAATCAAGTAGTTCGTGAACCGTGCTCCCCCGCGTGCCGCCTCGTCCTACGTGGGGCAAACCGCCATATGTGCTATCCTCCGCGTTGTTAGCGAGTTTGCTCGACGCATTCTCTCTCCGTTGAGGCACCGATAAGTGGGTGCCGAGCACACATGAAGAATCGATGACGCGTGACATTGCACGCTCCACTGCAACGTAGAGGGTTACGGTAAACTGCCTGTGTTCCTGAACTTACCCTTCCCTTCAAAAAGGCAGATTTGTGCGGTGCAGACCATACACCACAAGTGACAACGGCCTCAAAGTTAATCTGGCAAGTAGTGGTTCACAGTGATTGTTGATTTTTAGTAAATGATAGTTGTAATTACTGTCAGCTGATCGAATACAACTGCAACAGGTTAATCATTTCATTGACAAAGAACATTTGCATTTTCTGAAGGCTTTCGTTACTTGTGATGTATGGTCTGCACCCGACACTTTCTGGCTTTTTGAAGGGAAGGTTATATGTAATCTTCTCTAGCACAATCCTGAAATTATAATCCTCTCTCGCATTGAACCGCTCGCACGCTAAGGCGAAGCCTTCATCGCGGATTAGCGGAGTTCCATCTGTGGTCGTTCCACCCTGTGGCTGAGTCGAGTCTTCGACACATTCCACCTTCTATGGTGAAGAAGCTCCTCATACTTGGCGCTCTTTTCGTCGTGAAGTGTGCTGAGAATACGGCAGGAGTACACGTTACGGTGGAACCAATACAACGTGCTGAAGAATGGTTACACTCCCGAAAAGTGGATCGTCTATCGCACACCTATGAATTGCCTTCTCCTGGCTAACGCTACGGTTTGGCTTACTTTACCCAGGAGATAAATCTCATATACATATACCTTACTTGTTAATGAGAGCCTGGTTTACCCCAATCAGTTGTTGAAAAATAATTTCGAATCAGACTACCTCATCTAACCACGCTTATCTGTTCATTGGCCGAATCCAAACAAGGGTAAGTTATATTTACGATTTCTGAAATGTAAAGCAAGATGTTTGTTTGTTCTTGTTCTCAGGGTCTATTCCCACATCACGAAGACTGTCGCCGAGAAAAAAGTTGTGGTCACTCAGGTTCAATTACTCGATGAGCTAGAAGTTGAAGTTATTTATCTTGTTTTTGCTGTGTTAGTTCTCTCGTGCGCCCTAGTAGTCACGAGTTTTCTCGAGTGGTTCATACATAGCAGGGCTCCACTCGCAACCCGTGCTGGAATCCCATCATAATTGTATCATAGTTTTCCTTACTACTCATCCGTGGGAGCTTGTCGTTTATGGCATTTATTAGTTTGCACTCCAGATTTGTTAAAAACCTGTAGTCTGTTAAAGCGAGAGATTACGATAAAGTGTGTGTGCAGTGTAGAAGTACATGCACCACTGGAAGCAGTAGTCAGGGGCCCAGGAAGCAAAACGTGGCGTTTTTGTGGCCAAAGGTGCTCTAGCTACAGCGCACAGGGCTTGCCATTCCTTTCTGACCTCTGCCACAGACTGTGCTCCGCCTCCAGCAGCACCGTCCTTCGATTATCATTTTGACGAGGTATTCCGCTTCGAGTGCGTATCCTACTGGGTTGTCCAGAAAATCCTGCGCTACTTTGAACAACATTGAAAGAAATTAAAACTCTTCCCAGTAGTTTTGACATTTGATTGCTGTAGTGTACTTCGGAGGTTTCGGCGAAGCGTAAATGGAGGCTTCGTGCAGCGTTTGACTGCCTCACACCTTTCTCCGAATCAACCCATCTTCTGACCTATTCTAGTTTTCGAGCTCCTGTAAAGCCACTCCCTTTGTATCCTTGCAGCTAGCATCTGTGCTGTAGTCAGGAGGAGTCAGGAGGTTCACTAGGCCATAGTGTCCCTTTGGGCCATATTGCCTCGCAACTGGAGATATTTTGTTCAGAGTGAAGCACGGAGTGGACGACAGAGATGATGACTGACCAGCGTTTACTCAACCTCCTAGAGGCGGAGCTGATTGCTGGCAGTGATAGGTTAACAACCACGCTTAGATGCATCCATTCGCATTTATCGAGGATCTGCGCGATCTTCGATACAGACCAGTATGATCGAAAATGACACCACATGGGTTGCGCCAGTCTGGAGAGGCGAATTGTGTGAGCATAATTTAGATTTTTTTCTCCGTTCACATCAAAGGAATCCCCTGACAAAAGCAGTGGCTAACAAAGATAGCTATGGCCTCGCGAAAGCTATACACATAAGCACAAATGGATTCCGGTATGAGGGAAGCTTCCTGCAGGAATAAAAGCAGGCCTTCTTCGAGGACTTTTCAGTGTTCTTGAAGAGGTTGCAAACTGATTATCTATAGGAAGATGCTAGGTAACCACACCACGGTAACCACCGTTGCCGGCTCTATCTACCTTCGAAATTTGACCGAAGCCATGCGTCAGGTCACGAAGAAATTCTCGCTATGGCGTTACCCCACCCTACACCCTAACGCACCTCTGCATGTGGCAAAGGATAACATATCAATAATTAGCGGATTTTGATGGGGAAATTTTGCAGTGCTTGGCTCACTCGCAAGACTTATTCGTTTCTGAATATTAAGTAATTAGTGCACCGGAGCGTTGCATAGAAGAGAAAAAATCCAATGATTGAGGTCACCTCGAAAATGGGATGAATTGCTTTCTTTCAATGCAAACGCCGAAAGTCTAAAGTAAGAGAGTTGAGAAGTTGCTCAGGAAAAGGGCACGTTTTCTACATATCATCGGTAATAACCTTGCTGACTGACTATTCCTTCCAACAAAAGAAGGTCCAATCAAAAATCTTGCACAAAGTGTCGCAGGATTTTCTGGACAACCCAATATAACTTTCCCATGGAACTCATTACCAATCAGAGCATGGTCCCTGCTACTATGATGGTGATTATCGGTTTAACATGTGCAAAAGACCTTTCAGTTGGTTGCTAGCTCGTCCATTATCGGAGGTCAACGGGCAAAGAAGAGTTCCTATTTTGCGCGTTCTCAAAGGATTTCTTTGCTTTTTTCGCCACCGGAGCACTACTCAGCACCTTCACTTCCACCATGAAACCAGTACAATCTTATCGTAATCCCTCGCTTTAACTGAGATTTGGATGACAGTGGGTTGATGCGTCCTTCGAATGCAGCAAATCTCGGAGGATTTTCTGTCGGCAGCGTGCGAGCCTAAAAATCCCACTCGTTCCGGTAACAGGAAAGGCTCTGAGGTCGCTTTGCCCATTCAAGAAGTGATATATACCGCTGAATATGCCTTTGTTCGCTGTTCACTGACCTTGCGTTTTCCAGCAATTGGGCTAAATAGGCTACTTAAAGCCTTTCAGTAGTTCTACTAAAGAAGGCAAAACAGTAGAAGCGATCACGGGCTGATGCTACTACGTTTTGACTGCGAATCCCGACCACTGCCGTTGCGCTGTTCTGCTTCATATTTCCCTTCAGAAAATCGTTTAGTAGAGTTGGAAGGTAAATTTGAGATCAGCGTCCAAAGGCACATCTAAGCATCTCTGCTTGAATGTCCATGGCGACTTTCTTTGTAAGTGCCGCCATCTACCAGACGAAAATCATGAAACAGTGCATCCATAGCATTGCGTGTAAAGGGCGATGGCGAATCTGATACTACAGTCAAGAGCCCTGCTCATTGCAAATTGAAATCTTAACCTTTCACCATGTTTGTGCCTCAAACTATTCTTCATGGATGCCGACTGGATTGTTACTATGCCAGTTTCATGTGTGAGGGCTAATGTTATTGTGGATTTCCAAACTGTGCAGTACTATAGGCCAACTATACATGATAGGAACATAAGAATTTCCAATTGCTCGTTTCTTCGGCACATCAAAATAGTTACCCCCACTATATAATTTTGCTGAAAACCTGGAAAATGGGGGACAGTGGCATGCTGAAAGCTAATCACGTATCGCTTCTCATGAAAACATCGTATTCGCACTCTTTGATGAAATCATTGCATTTATGAGATTCTGAAATCTCAAAGGCAGTGATCAAGCGACAGGACGGGTAGCACGGTTCTGATGGGAACGTCTTTGATGAACGGAAGTTAAAGGAATCTTCCACGGAAGAAAGAAGAAGCTCCGCCCTCGTTACCACAAAAACGATGCCTTGTGGAAATCCTCCACGAAAAGAGTGATCATTTTGTCTTGTGTGTTGGATTAGTATTATCGAAACTAACGCTTATACTCCCTTCTTTTTGTATGCTTATAAGGATAGGGGCCTAGGGGGTATCGCTGTTCTGTGTTAATGGAGATGGGGCTTCTTCCGTGGAAGATTCCTTTGATGAGTGCTCCCAGCAGGGTCAACCGTCACGTTCGTACATTTTCGGGATATTTGCGACCCCCTAGCCTTTGAGGGGGTCCATTTTCGACCCCTATTTTTGTTAATAGCGTCTGCGCCGCTGCTTCAGAAAGCGTCTGCGTTGCAGCGACTTTGGAGCGCGGCAGGTATCACCCGGGTGCTGGAGGAACTGGACGCGGAGAAGAAAAAATTTCAGGGGGGAATAACTTTCTTGGGACGCACTTTTTTGACTTGTTAAGCTAGATTTAAACTGTACCTGAGGTGCACTTTCAGTAAGCCGCAAGGATTGCCTAACCCTCCGGAAAGTACTTCTGTTAGAAGTGAAAAACCCGCAATTCTAAGAAGGCGCACCTTCAATTTTGAAGGCCCACAAAATCTTTCGTATGCGGCGTTTCGGGAATCTGTAAAATATTTCAGAAACTTCAAATACTTCTCTATCAAATCTACATAAAAAGTTCAGTGATTGTCCCCTTTTTCAAAAAATCGTCCCGTTCGAACACGTGCAAAAGCGAGTTTTTGGGTTTTCAGCGACCATAACTCACTTCATTTTAATTTCTATGATGCACTTTTTTTACGGTGTGAAAGTGCAGAATTTGCTCTTTCTAACAGGTACCAAGCCGTTTCTCAAAATTCATTTTTCGCGAAAATCAACGTTCGAACATTTTGGGAAGTTTTGCCGAACAGTTTTCTTGACATTACGAGTTTTTGGGATTTGAGCGGGCATAACTCACTTTTTTTCACATCTAAGATGCACGTCTTTCATGTGGTGAAAGCGCAGGATTTGCTCTTTCTAACTAGCACCAAATCATTTCTCAAAGTTCATTTTCGCAAAAATCACACATCCGAACCTTTTGTCCCCGTAGGTTTTTGAGCAGCACATGCGAGTTTTTGAGCTTTCACCAATAATAACTTACTTCAAAGAGCATGTTGGGGAGGAACGAAGACATTTTCGGAGACTACGAGATTTCTGCTTTCTTAATGTGTTTTACCGATGTCTGGAAGAATCGTCCTCAGAAAATTAGGTCTCCGAAGAACTTTAATTTCAGCCCGAGAAGTCAAACCTTTCATAGGGATGCATTCAAGTGTTCTTTATCCTTTAGGAAATACAGTAATATAAAACTGTCTCTCTGTGCATAATAATTGAATCTGATGTGGTCTGCACAAGCAACTCTTGCCCTCGATACGCCACGCACGCGCTTGTGCTGGCAAGCCTCGAAATTGCGACCCCCTTCCGACCAAAATGCGACCCTTCGTTCGAAACAGTTCAAACGGACGGTTGACCCTGGCTCCCAGTAACACTCCGGGTCGCTAAAGGGTCCAGCAATGACGTTCAGCAATTTTATCTAAACCGCATCGCCCGCAAGAGCCTGTGCTCGCAATGTACGTAGCAGACGTGCCGCTTCAAGCGGGTACGATATTTCAGCTTAGAAACAGGACAGACAGTGAAATAATTTTTTATTCTTGCACGACGAAAAATCGTATCTAGAGCAATTGAGTCAAACACTTCAATATTCTGGTTCGCTTGAAGCCACGAGTCAGGATTAGGTGACCATAGAAGGCCTTTCTATCACTAATATTTCCAGGAATGCGCTCAGAGGGGTGATGCCATAGTCCTGACTCGAGATTGCGCACCGTCGAGGCCTCTGGCCTACTACTTACAGCGATGGGTTCGCTTCATCAGCTGGTCCCGCCCACCGCAGGATGTGGTGCGTGGCTGGCCCAACGTGCGAGACCAGCTAGGCTGATTGCCGTATCAACCGATGGAACGGCTGGCATATCCGAAAAACTCGTTAGACGTGTCTTTCCCCCGAGCAGGCCTCCTTCACTGCTGGAAAGGAAGGGATTTCGATTTTGGTCTTGTCGGCGGTTTCTTTGCGTTTTTGTTCACTGTCGCTCCACGTCACATCCCTATACTCAATTTCAGACGCCATAATGCCCAAACACCTGTCTTTTGCCTTTTTAATGGCTCGGCGGTCCAGGGGCACTTTCATCGAAATCAACCGTTTCGTGCGTGCGCTCGCGTCGGAGCTGAACTGGTAGTAATCAAGAAGCAAGCTTAGTCCATTTTTGGGTGTCCCCCAAAAGACCCGTCGCGCTGAAGAGGCGCAGACGCGGTAAGGGACGAGATGCAGCGCACATTGTAGCGATTAAGCGCCAGGTTAAATAAAGCGTACCATACTAGGTCTCACGTCGCACAGCACGCGCTGCGACTCGTTCTTTGCCGCATCTGCGTCTGTTTCTTCGCTGCGCGACGAGCCTCTTGGGGGACACCCCCATTCTTACATGACAACTCTCCTAGTCATTCAAAGAAGACCAACTCAGTGGATTTTTAAAAAGCAGAATTCCTCGAGTGTTCAGCAAATTCGAATGGAAGTTAAAGTGAGTAGTCATAAATGCATATGTTGAGTAGTAAACAGCTGCTGAAACGTATTCTTTTGCGAGAACCTGAAGGGTTCACACCCCTGAGAATTATATATCGAGTGCTCGGAAATATGATGTTGGTGCCAAGATGCCGGATGAATTATTGCTCCTGAATACTCCTTGGAAACTCACGTCAATATCAAGTCAATCAGGAGGAGTCGGTAAGCTTGCTGTACTGTTCAACAATGTTTCGACGGTCCGTCTCGGTGAAAAAGCCCGAGGTTAACTGGAGTTTCAACGAGTCTTCCTCCTCAAGGATGCTTCAGAGGACCCAGCATGGCTTTACCATTTACTAATCATTCACAAAATTGGAAGTGATGTCCGGAAATAGAAATTATGGTCGCAGAATATGCCTAATTTTCTTCTTCTTCTTCACCCTAGCGTTAGTCCAGCGCAGTCGCAGGGTCCACTGTTTTTGTCAGCCATCGCCACTTTGCTCCGTCCAGGGCATCTTTCATCGTGGCCGCGGCCTCACCCAAGTCGTTCATAACGTCTTTCCACCTCTTTTTTGGGGCTCCTCGCGGCCGCTTGCCTTGTACTTCGAAGTCCATCGCTGTTTTTATTGGATGGTCCTGTGGCCTCCTTAGCACATGCCCATACCATCGCAGACGCTGTTCTCGTACGGCTGGAGGGGTGCAGTCTGCAAAACCGCCCTGACGTCCTCGTTTCTAACCTTGTTCAGCCGCATCCAGCCGCAGGCCCATCTCAGCATCCTCATTTCGGCAGAGTGGAGCTGTCGTTCCTGATTCTTGTTCAAGGCCCAGTGCTCGCTGCCGTAGAGCATCACAGGCCTTACCACTGTCCGGTACACAATCCCTTTGAGCGCTCTGGATCGATCGCAGAGGATCCGGTGGACTCCCTCAATTTCATCCATGCAGCCTTATGATTTATAGAAGTCTCTCCAAAATTGTAGTACTTAACAAGGCATGCGAAAAACACCAGCATGTTACTTGAAAAATTGTCGAGAGTAAGCCTCCGAGATGTTGTCGACGAATCATTCGATGTCTTATCCCTGTATACCATTGTATCAAATGATGCAGCGTTGGAGGCTGTCTAAGAGCTGCTTTGTGAGCACGAATCCTCTGTCGACATGCATGGGTTTTCCATTTCAAAAATAATGACGATACTACAAGAGCGTCTGAAGTGTTCAATCTTCAGATGGGCTGGCGAATATTATCAACGACTCAGAGGTCTGGCCATGGGCCAACGGCTAGCCCAGTGCTAGCCATAGCATTCATGCCAAAAGTGGAACAACTGTCCTGGACTGCAGACCAGCTCTTTACACTCGATACATCGATGATTGCCTGACTATATGTTTCACTCAAAACGAGATGGACACCTGTTTCGACTTTTAAGATGAGCAGGCAGATCACATCAGGTTCACAAGAGAAAAGCCAACAGAGAGCTGGTTGCCATTTTTGAACATCCAAGTTCAGTTGTCCAGAGGAACCATGAGAAAGAAGTGGTATCGAAAGCCTAGTAACTAGAATATCTTAATACACTACTGTTCAGCCCGCCCAGTAAGAATGAAACATGCGGTAATTGGCAATATGTTCAATGTTGCCACCAAGGTCCCGTCGGATGCGGAGCTCAAAAGAGAATCGCTCAATATGGCCCAAAACATCGCGCGGTCTAACGGGTACCCATATGGGTCACAGCGTCAGGGCATCTCACACTTAAAGCAAATCCAGAAGGCGAGTCGATCAATAAGGTGCCGTTTTGCTTGCTCTTCGTCTCAGAAGAGCTGAGTAGGGCGATCCGATCGATTCTGCATAGGTGTGACCTACGAGAGGAAGTCAGGATTGCGGAAATTCCCTCTAAAAGTCTTATGCGCCTCATCCGCAACAGGCTCTATGACAGCCTCGGAGCAATGATTTTGCACTCCTGCTGACTCGGACAACTAGCCAACTCCTTATTATAGGGCACCATCACTGCGGGACCCGCTGCCTCCAATCATTGCGATATCTTTAAAATCCGTTGATGTTCACGTAATTCGATGAAAAATCAGAACTCCTCCTAGACTGCAGAACTTTTGCCCGCACGACAATGTGTCTCGCATACTTATGCTGTCTCAGAGACCCGTGAGTCCAATAGCATGCCTCACGTCTGAACTGGTATGGTATTTGAACACGAATATCGAAGTATTAGTGGGGCAGCAGAAAAGAAAAGAGGACAAGAATCCGCGAATGAAGTTAGTTAAGCGCTTGCTCATCTCCGTAACTCCGTAATGCGTCTGTGCTAAGGCAATGAGGCTAGCTACGGAGAGGAGAGTTTGAGGCGTGATGACATAGTGCTAAACAGCCTGCTACGAAAGGGGAACATTGCACCTGCTGCAGCTAAGTTTGCAAGACTCTAGCGCCCTTGCCAGGTGAATTCCATGCACAAGAGTGCCACACCTGTGACTTACCTCTGGGGGTCTATCCTTGTTTTAGGGACAACTGCGCAGTTCGGCTAGGTGGCACAATTGGACCTGAGGGAATCCTTCCCACGACCACTACCTTGCTTCAACGTCTGTAAGTCACTGTTGTTATGTTGCTTCATTATTGGCTTGAGGTTTAACGCTTTTTTATTCACAGAATAACTGTTTCACTCCTGACACTTCCACACCAGTTTCAGTGCGATTTCCAGTTGTGCTACCGCTGCTTTGAAACGCGCTGCATGTCATCTGTAGTGGTTATGGTAGCGTTAGATGTTACCTCAATAGTCGTTCGGCACTAGTCAGGTCCACATACTACTTGAACACAGCCCTTTGCACCCATCTGCGCTCTCTCGCGAGTCCGTCTCCTCTCCAAGACCTAGTGCTAGGTCATTCACCCGTTCTCTAATCGTCAGTGCTCTAGCCATCGCGGCAGGACCATTGAGGAAAAGTTAAGTATTCCATCAACCTAGTGTTCAGATCTTCAACCCCATGCTGATCTTGAGGAGATAGCTCAGAATAACGCAAAGAAAGACGCCAATGAAATCAAACGCGACCGATTTAGATTTTGAAGAGATCACAGTGCTGGAGGCAGTGAGTCCCGCAGCGACTGGCGCCTTATAATAAGAAGTTGGCAAGTTGCCCGAGTCAGCAGGAGTACAGAATCATTGCTCCGACAGCCTCTGCGACGCCCCTGATTGCATTGTATGTCCTTTCATCAAAGAAGGTGACTGCATGAAGGCTGGAGCTATCTAACTTATCCGCTGCCAGGCCTGCGGTAGCGAATATGTGGGGGAGACAGGCCGCCCCATTCGCATACGGGTAAAAGAACATATGAACGGGCCTAGAAACCGCAAACCCAAACCCCGCTGGGAATGCATCGTGTTCAATGTCATGGAGATGTTGAAATTGCTCAGTTTCCTCGGCAGTAAAAACTGAAACAACAGGGAACGAGACCTTAGAAATTTCTGGATTGCCGCCAAAGACCCTAACATCAATGGAAAAGTGGAATATGTAGCCATAACCCGTGACCTCGCGCCATTTCTCGGCCTCTGTAATTTCTGACCTACAGTGAGGTCGTGGAGGTGAAGGTGTAATGCTCAAAGCACTTTTTCAGTTCAACTCTAGAAACACTCTTCACAGTGACCGAGACCGACTGAGGGTTTTCTAATCTACTGGGGTTATCTTCAGGATTGTAAGCTTCGAGGGATCGATCTCAAAGTTCTCGGCTTTTTCTGCCTCTGAAGAAGGCGTGGAGAGCCGAAACGTCTGCCTTGTTAAGTACTACAATCTTGGAGAGGCTTAAAAATATTATGGCTGAATTCCCAATGCCAAGATTAGAAGGAAGTCGATCGTGGACTATAAAAACAGTGTTCTATAGAATTATCAGAATTGGGTTGTTGCCTCGTATCAATTTTGTCTTCTATTCGAGAACACAACCACTCACGCTAATGTTGTTCTATTGGTTTTTTGTGCATTGCGTGCACCCAGCAAAAGTTGCGCATTTATCCGACTCCAGTCAGCACGAATCGATACTTGTCTTGTTCTGCAGTCGTTCGCTCATTATGTAATGCATGTTTAACACAAAACAATCGACAATTTATCCAGTGAGCTTTGCACAATAATTATTTTCGGCACACTAAGTACGCGTGTGCGTCCGTATCCATTCCATCACACATATCTGTCGAAAAGGAGTAGGGTTCATAACCATTCGCACGAATCTGCAACACTGCTATTAAGGAACAATGAGAGACAAGTGTTTGCATTTTCTCTCGTGGTCTAAACACGAGCTTACAAAGCAGACGGTAACAAGGAAGATTACACAATACCAAGGAAGTACCTCAAACTTCAGTTTTCGTTCGAATTGAGTGGAATATACAGGGTGAGCCACATGATGACAAGGTTGGGTATCCCGGAGGCCCGCTGCGCAACGAAGTCAGAGACGCAGGCGCGAAAGAGGACGAGTCGCTCCTCATTTTGTAGCGGCCAGACATCAAGTTCAATATAGCGCATTACAATACGTCTCACACCATTCACGCCACGGCGTGGGCTCAGATATGCGTTGCATTGCAGATATCGCGTCTTTGAGCCCACGCCGTGCAGTGAGTGCGTGGAACGTACTGTAATGCGTTATGTTTGAAGATGACGCTAACCGCCACAGCATGCGGTGCGACTCGTCCTCTGCCACCGCCTGCTCTCTGAGGTTTCGCTCGACGGGCCTCCTGGAGGTATGCGACAGTGTTGGAATCCGATACGCCGCGGTTGCCAGAGATCTGAGCATGGATCACGGCAAAAATCGTGTCGTTGTGAATGGCTACGTCTTTACGCTCCTCCCCTCTTCACTGGCGTTATTCAGAACGTCCCATTATTATCCTCCGCATCCAATTTATTAGCAAAAAATGTTACTTTACATGCAGACAGGCAGAGCCGCCGCTATGCTAATGCTCTGCAGTTCGAATTCTAAACCTAATTCTGTACAGACTAGGGAAATTG
>MU868832.1:55216-70019 GCA_036418205.1 Ostertagia ostertagi | reverse complement strand
AAATGATGGTGTCGATTAGATATCTTTTAGGGGTTACTTCTCCGATTATCAGGAAATCTTTCATTGAATTCCACTTGATGGCAAGAATCTTAAAATTCTTGTATGAGCTTCCGTCCTTCTGTGTGATCTGAGTGTTCACACTATCTTCGTTTGTCGGTTTTCGCGAAGATTCATGTTCATTTCCGAAAAGACATTCTCGGATTCCTGATAATTCGCCATCGCTTCTTCTTGCCTGGCTGCTTGCGAGGAGTGTTTGGGCAAGTGAGCTTTTGTCTGTAGTTGAAGTCAGATGGTGCCTTATAGTGCCCGTTAACGTGTGACTGTCCGTACAGCAAGGAAAAGACGTCACTGCATCCAGGCAGTATCCGCAGTTGAACGCTTTGTAGGTATGGTTCAATAGACAACTCGATGTCGTGTTCCGCGACAAATCGTTTGTCTTCCTCTATGAATGGGAATTCGTTAACTAGTTAAGGACCCGGGCAACTGAAAACCAGCAGGCTTGTCCTAGGGAATCTCACAGCTGAAAAGTTGTGATGCCACATGTCTTGCATCGGATCATGGAATCCGTGAGTGCTGTTTTTCAGTGTTACTGTCCCCGTTTATTCAGGATGCAAGCGGTTTGCGAGTGCTTCGGCGATGAAGGAACGATCAGTCCCACTGTCCTGTAATACTTGTACAAGTTCTCGCGTCTGCGCTCTGCAATCACACACTTGAGGCGCTCCAACCAATACTACGAGGTCTTACGCGTGTCCACGATTGCTCATCCGCAGAGCAGTTTCGGGACTTCCCTCTTTCCCAAGTTGGCTTGAGGACGTTTCAAGGTGCCGTTTTATTGGACGAGCTGACAGAGTTCTCGTTTTTTCTTTCCTTTCGTTGAGCGTAGACGATTTCCCGGCCCTTTATCCCTGCCTTGTTGTGTCAGCTTACGACAGATCGAAGTGTGATGTCCATGAGTTCCACACAGTCTACAAGCTCCTTTGGTGCATTCACTTGCTAAGTGATTTGGTTCACCACAGTTCCTGCAGAGTGCTTGACTCCTTGAGTTTCGAGCCCTTGTGCGCTGATCTTATGCAATCCACAATTTCGGGGAATGCGTCCGTTGTTGTCACAATAGAAGCATGTGAAGCTTTCACTACTAATCTGCTCACGCTCTCTTCAGTTGTAGTTCCTCCTCAGTAGTTCTGGGCCAGAACTTGGATCACCATTACGAAAATTTATGTGCCGGTAAACTCCCAATTCTGCATAGGTCTACGTCTAGACTACTGGGAAAAGCGTCTTTGTGCCTTACGTTTCTCCATCTGGAAGCTCCTGTTTTTTCCTCAAGGCATGTCGCTAAAGCGATTTTTTTGATTCGGCAGTATTTGCTTTTATAGAACAATCCTGTCAATCAGTTCTCCCACCAACTTCATCCGATTCACTATTGACGACGGCTCTCACATAAGTTCCGCCGATCCTCTATCCTTTCGCCCTTTGCCCTCGCTTTTTCAAGCTCCGCTATGAGTTCCATATGAGGAGTAACTCATTCCCGTGCTTTTTCTTCGGATGTTCCACTGTCACTGCATACGTTCTTCTGCTGATTTCAAGCAGTTTCTACGACACTCTCGCTTCTCTGTGCTGTGCATGAAGCTCGCGAATAGTTCATCTTGTAGGTATCCTCAGCAATCCTCGAATGAATGGAGTAGTTGAAAGCGCTCCTAAACCTCGCATTCCCAACAATTCTGTGATTTGCTGGTTTTTGGGTACTGCGGTGCGAGCTTTATTCGTAGAGCTTCACAACCCAGCTCTTGCAACTGTAACTCCATTTCAAATATTGTAGTTTGTGCTTTTTCTTTCAACTCTTGTGCGCCACCGAATTTGTAGCGACTCTCTCAAGAACAGTTTTTAGTTGAGGGGTCTCCTCTTTCGAGTTGGTCTGCAGCTATATGTAAGCAGTCAACGAGTTGTCGACATTTTCCCAAGTAGGTTTTCAGTAGGGCCTTTTTATTTGAATGTATTTCCTCCTGTCGTCTTTGTCTTGAGGAAGGTTGATGACTTAATTCAGATCTGCCGAGAATCCTTGAAACAGAACAAAGAGTTTCGTTGTCGCTCTTGTCAGTAGTCCCATCCTTGTTGAAAGTGACGTTATCATTGTCGCTGTGGGTTTTTTTTCTATAGCAATGAATCTTCTTTCCTGGCTTCTTCGCTTTCGCTTCGAATCTTCTTGAACTTGTTCAGATCGCCTTGTCGAACGGTCTGCTGGTCCTCGGTCGGCCCATGCCTGACGTCATATGCTGCCACTCAGTTTCTACGAGATAGTCGATAGACTCCCCTATTTTGTGAACCAAGGAGAGAGTGAGTAGGAATGGAAAACTCGAAAGTTATGGAATCATAACTTTCTTGTATAAATAGCTAATAGGCGGAGGAAGACCATGATTAATCAGAGGAACACATAGATACAGTAGCGGTCAAAAATGTTCGCCAAAACGGTTTTTCGTGCTTCTCTTTTTTTGCCAAAAAAACAATGGTGACCTCGAAAAATTTTTCTGAATATCCTGATTCTTTAAGACTTGAGGATATAAAACACTAGGAAACATATACACATACATAGTATATCAAGAATATCTTTGGAGGATGTTGCTCAAGCCAGAAAAAATAATGCGCTGAAAATCGTTTTGGCGAACACTTTTGACCGCTACCGTACGTAAAAGGTACAAGCTAACCACAAAAAAATGATTTTCAAAGAGAGTCTTTTCTGAGAAATATTTCAGATGGTATTTGCAAAAAAAGGAATTGGGGCCACATTCACGCGCCCGACGCGAAGGTTATTTCGGATTGAACCACCTCTTGGCTAACCAAACGCTTCTGTGTTGACGTTTAAAAAACATAAAGTTGGGCACATGCTGGTCTTTACACCATTGAACAGGCCAAATCAGACTCAAATTGCAAGCACGATTCTTAGGTAAAGGTAGAGTGCGTGGCGTACGCTCCTCCTTCATTTCTTTCGATTTTGGAGAAATGATTCTTTTTTCACTTACAATCTTGTTGCGTGCTGCACAATCTGTGGAATTGGTATTTGTATGCAGTACGCCACACTTCAGAAATAAGGAGAGGTCAAACTGGACTCTGTTTTGGGGCATACAGTTTTCCACTTCATCTTTGTCCGGTTAACAATTGCAATAGCTTCTGTTTCGAGGTCCATAGGATATGTAACAATACACATACAACTCTTATAGCACTAGGAACCAGGGTCAACCGTCCGTTGGACAAAGTCCAACGCGACGACGAGAGTAATGCCGAGAGTGAACGTACGCACGGAGACACAGACGGCTCGCGGGTGGCGAGAGTGAATGCCGGCGCGGAGAGCGGTGAACATCGGTCCAACGTCGCTCCAATATCGGTCCAACGTAACGGTTGACCCTGCTAGGAATGGGTGCCATTCCTCTATCGCAGCCTTGTCATCCTCAGCTATGATGACCGCGGTGTGTTCAGAGCTGTTGCGATACATATTCAAAGGTTTCGTCAACCGCAGAATTGTCCTCTTGAAATACTTGAAGAAATAAAAAGGATCAGTTACTAGAACCTGAAGATCATCCGTTACCCTGGGAAATAGACCAGATAAGTGAAGTACAGGGAAGCCGTGCAAACGTAAGAAAGCACAACCATGCGATGTTATTGTTTCCGAAAAACCTTCCTTTCCTTTTCTTACACCTAATATGTTCGTAACAAACTCGTCTCCAAGACTTGTGGCTCCTCGAAAAGCGTTTGCTCCTACGAGCTCGAACCAAGAGGTCACAAGCAGTATCAACCTTGACTGACTTCCAAATTTCTGCCGCATCCCGCCGCGGGCTAGAGGTACGCATATAATCGTCGAATCTACACAATTTACAAACATCGAAAATTTTTTACTGCAAAATTTTTCCCTTCATCTTCTCCCTAGCGTTCGTTCCGCAAAGTCGGGATTCGGGTCGCTTGCTTTACGCTTTGAAATCCACTGCTTTTTTCATCTGGTGATCCTGTGGCGTCGGTAGCACATGTCCGTACCATCGCACGCGTTACTCTCGCATCTCAGCGCATCTGCAGACGCCATTAAAACTTTTTGAATTCGTAGTGTGAAGCTGTGAATGTAGCTGCTGCTTTGTTCAAGTGGAACCGTTTTTAGGGAGGAAATGTAATGAGAACGACCACCGGATGCTAATTAGTGACAAAGCTTGTGCAGGGTGCAACTAACAAACGCCTTTTTGTCGAGTCTTTCGGCGTTCTCTCTTCAGTTGTCTCGCAGGTGCAGTCCTTTTTTCAATTCTCATCACAAAGACGTAGAAACTCACCCTCTAACTCGACAGCCATACGTGAGCAGTTTTGAATGTCCACGTTTACTCGAACCAGCTGTATATGTAGTGCAAGCTTCCGTTATTCTTTTCTGCACTGTCTAAGGATCCCTCTATCTGGCGACAAGGTATGTGTCTCTGCAGACTTCACTACAAATGGCGACGGCCTCCATAAAATGCTATGGTTGTCTACCAGCGAAATAATTAGCTAGTTGGGTTTGTATTCCATCAAATGTAACTATTGGGTCGATGCGTAATTATTGCGGATTTTTTCAACAAATTTTATTCAGAGAAAACGATAAAGATATTTTGAAAAAACATGTTTAAATGATTATTCCGGAGCGTAGACACATCCTTCAAGAACGCTTCCCATTTGCTTGGCAGTAGGTCGATTCCACGGGTGGAGAAGTCACGATTCTTGGAGACGATCCACGCTCTAACCTCGGCCACCAAGTCATCCAGCTCGTCGTAAATTTTGTTCGTTTGCCAGTTTTTCAACGACTGATTGAAGTGGTAGTCTGTAGGAGCTTCGGTCGGTAAATGTGCGTTTTGAACCTCTTGAACCATCTTTCAACTTGGCTTTTGTCGATTGTCCCATCGCCACGAATGCTTATCAAAACAGATTTGACCTTCCCTGCTTTATTAATGTTACAGCGCCTCATTTGGCACACAAAAAAACAAACAATTGAGTTTAACCCCTTCGGACCTGAATTTTTTTCCGCGGAAAAAAATTCTTTCTGCTATTATTTGTTACTTGTGAGCGCATATCATTACAGCGAAATCTGGAAACTATCCGATCACAAAGCAAAGAAACTAGAGAACCTTTGAGAATTGGCCCAGCTTCTTAACTCTTTAGCTTATGTAACAATTTCAAGTTTCTTAAAAATGTCGAGAAGTTATACGAATGCTACACAACATTATATCTAACGTTTTCAATGAGAAGTCGAATATATGTTGACTATTTTAGAAATAATTGACATTGCCTAGCGAGGCCAGCGCCAATTCATTGTTGCACTTGTACACGAATACGTTTAATGCTAACCAAGCGACACACATAAAATGCGGCTCAAAGGCGTAATGGGAAAGGAAGGTCATCTGTAGTAATTATCAGTGGATAGTGAAATATGCTCATTGCGAGCTTTAATGCAGCATTTTAGGGGTTGAATGGTGGCAATGCCACCGCCAGGCCAAGGGTTAAACAGGACAACATGCAAAGTAGGTCAGTGACGTACTGAGACCTCTTAGCACGGTGTTTTAATTTTTTTTTTTGTTTTTCCGACTATTAACTCACGTAGTATTGATCACAGCCCAATATAACTTATGTGAGGTAGGTGTTAAAGTTGCACTATTGTGGCTCATTGATTCTGGTCAAAGAGCATGAAAGAGAGGAAGTAGGTGGGCATCGGCTAGCGAGAGAGTCGATTCTGGTCATGAAAGAACAGGGGTTAAAAATTTCCCATAGGATGACGGGAGAGAGAGAACAGGGTTAGGTGGCATCGATGGTACGAGGTAGGGACTAGGGGATGTAGAGATTGTCTGTTTAGAGGGCCCTTGTGAAATGAGCGGCTGACGAGTGTTGGTAGAAGTAGGTTTTTCCTTGTTTCATCAGGCGCGAATAAAAGTTGTGCATGATTGGTTCGCTGAATGGGGTGATCGCTCTGTTAGGGATTTTCCAATTTACAGTTCTATGCTTCCAAACCAGGAAAACGACTTGTGAAACGATGTTTGGCCTCAAGCAATCGTGTTGGGAATTGTATTGAGCTGAAAGTTACTGCGTTGTTATTTGTTACACTCTGCGCCATTCTCAAAGACGGATTATTCATCTAAAGGGCCACAAGGAAACCAGAGGTAAATAGTGTAGCATGAAATTTACGAGACTGGTTGGATCAGGATGTGGAATTTATGATTCATATACACAGATCCTTACAAGTCATTCTTGTCCCTGTTGCATAGGCTGCCTGTCAGCTCGAAGAGTCTGTGCGAATAACAGCTATAACCGGCCAGATCTTTTTTTAACAAGGGGTCGAGAATGCACTAGAATTACTGTGATGTGGAGATGGTTATATCCAAATAACAGAAAAGCACCCTAAGTAGAGTGAACCACCAGTGCTCCCTAGATTGAGGGACCGTGAACTCTCTCATCTCTTCTACCCTCTACGTGGCTGGCGTTCGAAAGATCCTGATAGGAAGACACGAAAGAACGGCTCGGAGAGTCTGTAGAATTTGTAATTCTAGCTGGAGGAAGCAAGGGTACTCCCAGGAGGCCCGTCGCGCGGCAAGGCAAACGAGTCGCGCGCGTACTATAGGGATTCGCGTCAAGTTAAAAGTGTGCCATTGCACGTCTAGCATCGCACACCACGCGCTGCAACTCGTCCACCGACTCTGCCTTCCTGCCGCGCGATGAGCCTCCTGGCGGGCAGGGTCAACCGTCCGTTGGACAAAGTCCAACGCATGGCTCTCTAGCGTGTGAGAGTAATGCCGAGAGTGAACGTACGCACGGAGACACAGACGGCTCGCGCAAGGCGAGTGCGAATGCCGGCGCGGAGAGCGGTCAACGTCGGTCCAACGTCGGTCCAATGTCGGTCCAACGTAACGGTTGACCCTGCCTGGGGGTACCCGAGGAAGCAACATACAGAATAGCCAGCTAGCTTTGCCTATAGTTGAGTTCGTGGCGCATTCTGCACCACTTGTCACTACGCCAACATCCGAAAATAAATACGATTTGGAAAAGTCGATGGGCGATACAATGAAAGTTACACGTTGAGATATCATCGCTCCAGCTTGGTCAATCAATCAGCAGGCGTGCTTGAATCGGTTATCTGGATTCGCTGCAACAGAGGCTAACATTTGGATTCAGTCCGATCTTCGCTCCTCCTCTGCATTGCTTTTTGCACTGAGCAGAAACCTGACCGGAAGAAGCAATTTCTTCTTATGAATGGTTGGATGTGTTTTTTTTTACTCGCGGAACCTGTCTTAGAATTCTTGCATTGGTTCTAAACAGATTATTACGCACCCTTGGCTCGTCGTTTCGCTTTTCTTTATACTTCTTAGCCCTAGAAAGGTACTTGTATCTAATTCACATGCAATTTTTCCTAACTGCTATGCTAAAATTGTGTCCACTCCAGATATGACGTTGATGCAACCAACGCCAATTTTGCTCAGTTACACATCACTCACCTTACCTTTTTATTTATCCATCTTTCTCTCGTCTATCTTTTATTTATCTTCTTTTTGTTTTTTATTTATTTATTTATTTATTTATTTATTTATTTATTTATTTATTGCACATAGGTGCGCCATTAACACTGGTGCGAGGTTAGTAATATAAAACCATACAACGACAAAGAAAAGGAGAAAAAAACATTGAAAAAAATCATAGAGTTAACAGAAGAGTCTGAAAGCATATTGCACGACAGATACTCTCACCAACTGTATTCAGTGCTCAACCTTTACTTATTAAACATTTACTTATTCACGTTTTTGTATTTATTTGGAAAGCTGCATAAGGCAATGGGAAATTAACAAATGAGCTGCATCAACAACAACTTTTCTCAGTTACTGTATGGCAAAGGTACCCCATGCTTCTAAAACCAAATGCTTGTGGAGTGTGAATCGGGTAACTAGTGGTTCATAGTGATAGCTGATAATTGGTAAATGATAGTTGTAATTAGTGACAACTGACAGAATACAACTGCAACAGGCTAATCATTTCATTGGCAGAAAACATTCACATTTGTGAAGGCCGTCGTCACTTGTGTTGTGTGGTCTGCACTCGACGAGCATCTAGTAAACAGCATATAACTGAACCAATCTTTGTTCCAAAGACGCTACAAAGTACAGACCACTGAGAAGCCTTCTGTTGCTCGTTTAATTTAACATGTACACTCATTTTGGCACTTTAACTTCAGATTTAGGCGAGTTATAGTTTCTTCTATGAATTAATCCCCACGAAATGAGGAGCGCGAAATGATTTGTTTTTACCCGACTGTCAAGCAGGCATTTGCAAGGTTAATAGCGGTCGAAGCCTTGACACTCATCGGCGATTCTTCACTGTTACGACCATTGCTATTCAATGCTGGAACATTGGAATGAGACTCCGTGCTAAAAACTAACTCTGTCTTATCGAGCGAAAAAAAACCTCCAATGACATCGAAGTTCTTAAATCTGAATGTCTTGAAGATACTCTGAGGTTCCCTGGTTAAGAACAGTAGAGGTAAGCAAACCAGCCCTTTTGGCGTTTCTGCTGGGGCCGTATGCTGAATGTTGGGGAGGGGATGGGGTCCCCGACGGTCGACGGACTACTTCAACTCGGTCGGTACGATAGGAGAGTACTGACGAAGTGGTGCAGCTGGTCCAGCAGCTCCGCCAGAAGGGCTGGTTTGCTCACCCCAGGACTAAGCCTTGGAGAGGGGACGACCCGTCCTCTCTTTAAGGCTTAGTTCTGAGGTAAGCACCAAATTGTGGCGGTTCTAAGGACCGAGTTGAAGTGGTCCGTCCACCGTCGGGGACTCCCCCCCTCAACACAGCATACGGCCCCAGCAGAAACGCCAAAAGGAACGGGCTGGTTTGCTTACATCAGAACCATTACCTTAATATCTCCACACAAATAAAAGGCAGAGAGTGTATGTTGCGAAGGCTCGAATCCAGGATCAAAGTGATGTAGTCGTCGTATTCTTTTAAACACTATTTGACGACATCGCTATTTTGGTGTCTTTGGAGCGTGGGAGCGACCGCAATTGCGGCCCGCATTGTCGCAGGGTATTACATATCCGACGCACGGTTCCGTCAAGTCCCAATTTTTGCGAGAGTCGAACGTTTATAAAGAACTCAGAGTCATCGAGTTATATGAGATGAAGTTAGCTTACAATTATAAAGCGAAACAAAGTGGCCCCTTCCAGCAGAAGTTGAGATAAGTGAATCGCCTATTGCAGACTTTGTACGGTCCTCAAAAGTTGAAGCAAAAATTTCAATGCATACAATTTTTATTTTTTCTTAAAGGAGTTATGTATGAGTTTGAATCCTAATATAAGACTGACCTTTAAGAAGTTCACGACTTTTGAAAAACCTTTGTTAAATTGAAGCATATTCAACTATTCCATGGACCACAACGTTTATAGTTATATCAATATCCGATCATAAGATAGAAGCAAAAAACTTCGGAAGAAGTCGTGCATCTGCAAAAAATGATGGAATGGGTGCGGGATACATATCCCCCGCACGGTCCGACGTGGCCTGCAATGCGCGGGATATAGAATGTATATCCCCCGCGCTGTCGTCAAAGTGTCAAAAGGGTAAATGGTAATATGGATGAAAAATGGAAAGAAAAGGAGACCGAACCGAAGCAGAAGAAACCGTCGAGAGCCCTGAAAATTCCTTTCTCCAGGCTGTGGAGCGTTCTGAGGGATAGACGGCGAGATATGAGGTACTGAACGTCGAGGAGAAGGAAAAGAGTTGTTAACGAGAGGGCAAGAACAGAACGAGAGCGAACCCAGCCTATGACTTTAATTTGTGTGCAGAATTCCGAGTGATGGGTGGAACCTTGCTTGCAATCTTACCCTTATCGCTTTTGCTTTTTGACTTCCTTCCGCGAGGTCGCCACTACCCGTATCTTTGTGGAACCTACTGCAATACTCTCGCTAAGGCCGATGTCATAGTTGCGAATCGCTGGATCCGAGCGTTGCGCCAGCGAATCGAACGTTGCACCAGCGAGTCGAACTATGTACCAGCGAGTCGAACGATGTACCAGCGACTCAATAGTGGCGGGACCCAACGTTCAAAGAAAGTCCGCCCTTCCAAAAAGGGTCCACTGTCACGTGGCTTCGCATCTCTGATTTGTGGTTTCAAATCAAATGGGATAGGTTGAAAAGTCTGAAAAAGTCAATGAAGGGGTGCCGCGAAAAATTGCGGCTCCGAAGAGCCGTCTGCCCTTCCTTCATCTTCTTCGTTCTCACCCTCATCTTGTTGCAGTCAGTCTATGTTGACTGAATTCGTTCCTCATCTCCTTTTCACATAATAATCAAAAGCGGAATTTCGGCCGTATTATGTGTGATATATAGTGTTTGATCTTTTATCTTCTTCTCTTTCATGGATTTCGTCGCAGATTTAGCCTTTTTTATGTTAGTGGGATCCGGAGCTGATGTAGCAGCGGCCCGCTGACAAGGTAAACAACTGTTAACATCGTTACGGTGAAAATGGCCCGTTTTTTTTTTTGTTTGAATATACGCGAGTGCAAATGTAGAGTTAGATCTTTCGCCAATAAGTCTTTGAACTCCAGCTGGAGTGGTCGACTCACGCACTAGGGTGTCAGCAAATTTTTACAAATGGTAGAATATAAATACGGGAATAAATTTGGACTGCTGCTTACGCGGGCCTGCCAAGCACAATCAACCCTGTCCATTACAGACGGAAGTTTATTACAGTATTTCTGCACACTGGTGCAATCCACCGAACACTTGACACAGAAGACCCAGAGTAGCTGCCAGGAGGGGACCTACTCTTCTCAGCGATGCACCTCTACCGACGACCGCAGCTGACAATGCAAAAATGAGATAGCTGAAGTATTGAACTGTGCGACCATGTTGCCCTTCAGGCCTATTCTTTATTCAAGGTGACCTTCGCCTAGTTCATCGCTCTTGGAACTTTAGCACTCTCAGCAAACGTATTGATCAAACATATATAAAGAAGGCAAGATTGTAATGGTTTTTACTACGAATGAAAACGTCGTGCTTTAGTCGAGATGCACATTTGAACTTTTCGAGTATTGGAACAGCCAAAAGAGAACTTCCTTACAATTCCAACAAGTGTGCCATTGGGCGATTCACGTCATAACTCACTTTATAGCTTGAAAAATTTAGAGCAAACTCTGGACAACTGCCATGTTGTTATTTTGGTAATAGTAATCAATAGAAATATTATTAGGTTGTCTCATAAGTAGTGGCGCATTTTTTCAAACGGAAATTTTTCTTGTGAACCTCTAATGTTTTACAATGTTTCATATACCATTCGATAGGAAATTATCTGCTCTACAAGAAGGTATGTACCCTTTTTTTGATTGTTGCAAATTGTTTGAGTTTTAGGCATGCAAAGTGGGAGCTTCAGACGACGAATTTTTGCCAAACCGACAGCTGACCTAAACTTTATAATTCCCTAGAAGAAATCAATCAATAATGTAACTATAACTTACTCATAACCTCTACTAAACATTCCACATTTAGGTTCCCTAAAAGCTTGTCTCGTTTAATTTTGAGATTTAGTTATTCCAGTGCAACTCGGTGGTCGCCTGTCAACCCATAGAGCTTCGTTCAGAGTGGAATTTTCCATTCCGATTCTTAGGTATTGACGCCACTTTATACACCTTTATAAAGTGATTCTTCTGCTCTACTTATTTGCATTACGACCTTGGTTTTGATATCAATCATCGTCGAGTTTTAGCGTAGAAAATGGTGGTATGTCAAGTCGACGAGAAGGAACACTTCCGGCACCTTCTGCTGTTCACCTTCAACCAAGGATCGAGTGCCACAAAAGCCGGCAGGCAACCACCGAGTTGCACTGGAATAACTAAATCTCAAAATTAAACGAGACAAGCTTTTAGGGAACCTAAATGTGGAATGTTTAGTAGAGGTTATGAGTAAGTTATAGTTACATTATTGATTGATTTCTTCTAGGGAAGTATAAAGTTTAGGTCAGCTGTCGGTTTGGCGAAAATTCGTCGTCCGGACCTCCCACTTTGCATGCCTAAAACTCAAACAATTTGCAACAATCAAAAAAAAAGGGTACATACCTTCTTGTAGAGCAGATAATTTCCTATCGAATGGTATATGAAACATTGTAAAACATTAGAGGTTCACAAGAAAAATTTCCGTTTGAAAAAATGCGCCACTACTTATGAGACAACCTAATAGATTGTCAACTACAACTCAAAACTACCTTATTTGTTTTTTGGGTTGTCCTTTGATTAGGCGCACCTAGACCGAAGCAAGATGTGGATGATTTTCCTTATATGGACAAACTTGTTCATTCGTTTTTCTTTTGATAGGTTTCGCTTCTATAAATGGACTTGCTGATGGGTTCCTCTTGATGAATGGCACTTTTTTATCATTACTTGCCTTCAACTTGCTTCAAATTTCCTGTGCCATCTCGCTGCATTCAATCAATCAGCGGCCCAGTTTGGGAAACAATTTTCACACTCCCTGGCCACGGGATTTTCGAACATGCGGCGGCGAGCAAGACTGCCGCCCGCCACGCGTGCCCGCACCCCCAACTAAGTTAGCACCAATTTGCTGTCTGTTTTGCAAAATGATTTTTTTTGATGGTAGTACTGTACATAGCAAATATGCCATGTTCAGGAAATTTTGGAGATAGGGCTTCTTTTCGAATCGATTTGGCTTCAATCAACTTAAAAGATTGTGAAACATAATTGGTAAACACAGTCCTATTAATTCCTTCACGTGAAAAATTGAAACTATAGCACCAATTCATGCGGCTGAGCATTCTCTTCTGAAGTCCGCCACGCATCCTAGTACGAACACTTAGACAACTCACCCCTTTATTTGAATATGTTTCCCGACCTCGTTCGGGCCCTCAGCGCGAAAACCGATATTTTCAATCGATATCGATCGATAGCATGCCATCCGATCAAATTTTCACATTTCCTACTGCACCCAATCAATACTATGGCTTCCGACCTCATTCGAGCCCTCTGCACCGAAACCGATGTTTTCAATAGGTTTGGCGCGAGCCCCGCCGTTGAAGTCGGAAACTTCCGCGCCACTGACGTACCCACTCTCCGGCACGGCCTATACTCTGTGCCGCACCCCCGCCAAGGGGGATTCTGTCTTCCCAGCCGGGAATATGTCCTAACTTTCTGGAGTCTACCTAGCCAATGAGTGTGAGGGTGACAAACACACTGACAAACAAACCAGACTACTGCTTTATAAATAAAGGGGACAAGGGGATAAAGGGGATCAAAGGGATGCAATGGTTTGGAGGAGCTTTATACCATTTATGCTCCTGAAACAGTGGACTACTCATGGTAAAAAAAAAAAATAGGTGAAACACAAAGGCTCACTCGAGTTGTGGTCAATTCTAGGGAACGCACAAGTTTCAAGGGCTTTAAGGACACTGATCACATCGCTCTTTCGTAAGACGCTTTTCTGATTTGTCGCATGGTAAGCGAGCCACTGTCACTACACCACTTCCGCTCTTAATTGGTAAAGACAGTCCTATTAATTCCTTAACGTGAAAAATTGAAACTATAGCACCAATTCATGCGGCTGAACTCTTCTGAAGTCCGCCACGCATCCTAGTACGAACACTTAGACACCTTTATTTGAATACCAGTTTAGCTTCGCGCGCCCTCGCGCGCACTATGAGGTAGCTTTTGTTCACTAAAGAACCAGTTGATTGTTAGATCTTGCGGCTAACCTATCCATTAGAGAGGTGTTACTGAGATGATATTCTTGGTTATACCCCTTCACCAAGGGCTATAGTGTGATGCGTGCAATAGCGTGCGTAGCTATACTGGTTAGTACTAAATGGGAGTTGAACTTATTACTTACTGGCATATGATGCTTATGCTTATCCCTAGCTCACAAAAGAGAGCCCTGCGTAGCTGAGACGATTGGCAATGCGTGAATCCCGGCCCCAGAGCCTTTTGCACAAAATCCGATGTTTTCGATCGATACTCATCAATAAAATGTGATTCCATAAAATTTTACTTTTACTGCATCACCTACCCGATATTGTGATTTCCCATTTTCCTAGAGCTTTCCGCACAAAACAGATACCTTCGATCGATATCGATCGATAGCATGAGATAACAAAACTTATCGAAAACATGCATTCGGCCGCAAAGCTTCTTGAAAGCACTGCAACGACTCAGAATGGGAGCCCTAATGAATACTGTGATTCCCAACCTTATTCGAGCCCTCTGCACAAAAACCGATAAATTCAATCGATATGGATCGATAGCCTATGACTGGTGTTTCCCGACCTCATTCGAGCCCTCTGCGCAAAAACCGATATTTTCAATCGATATCGATCGATAGCATGTGACCCGATAAATTTCGACTTTTACCACAGCCCCCAATCAATACTGTGATTTCCAACCTCATTCGAGCCCTCTGCAAAAACCGATGTTTTCAACAGATTTGGCGCAAGCCCCGCCCAGTGAGTCGGACTCCGCCCACTACCGTACCCACTTCTGCCGAACCCTATATAGTGCCGCACATGCCCTAAGGGGGATTGTCCCTCCCCCCAACCGGGAACATGTCCTAACTATTTTCTGGAGTCTACCTAGCCAACGAATGTGAGGGTGACAAACACACCAACAAACAAACCAAACTACTGCTTATAATAAAGGCTAACTGGGGACAAGGAGATAAGGGGACAAGAGGATAAAGGGGAAGGGATGCAATGGTTTGGAGGAACTTTATCCCAGTTATGCTCCTGAAACAGTAGACTACTCATGGTAAAAAATAGGTGAAACACAAAGGCTCACT